>CAKLIZ010001810.1:0-23820 GCA_922035795.1 Oreochromis mossambicus | reverse complement strand
CATGTGTTTTGTATTTTGCATGTGTTTTGGATTTTGCATGTGTTTTGTATTTTGTACGTGTTTTGTATTTTGCATGTGTTTTGGATTTTGCATGTGTTTTGGATTTTGTAAGTGTTTTGTATTTTGCATGTGTTTTGTATTTTGCATGTGTTTTGGATTTTGCATGTGTTTTGGATTTTGTACGTGTTTTGGATTTTGCATGTGTTTTGGATTTTGCATGTGTTTTGGATTTTGTAAGTGTTTTGGATTTTGCATGTGTTTTGGAATTTGTACGTGTTTTGGAGTTTGCATGTGTTTTGGATTTTGTACGTGTTTTGTCTCTAGGGGCCACCGTACCCTAGTCAAGGTGTCTTATATTGTGAAGACCCAACAAGAACAAGAACAAGAACAACAATAAGAAGTCTTGAGGAGTTGTTTGTTTTTATTTTAATGAGCAAAGATTATGTTTACAAAACAGGGAATATAATTCAACAGAGGAAACGACCCCTAACCCCAACAGGCTACTGCAGTTAAATTCACATCCATCCATGCACACACACACACAACCATACTCTGTCTCTCTGCTGGTCCTCGAACGCACCTTCTTTATGTAAAACCCACAAATAAAGAACATGATGAACTAATTAAAAATCCCTGTCATCCCTGTTGGACAACATTTCCCACCCCATGCCGGAGACTGACAGCACTGAGCAGCTCCTTCAGTGGCAGCTGGGGCACCCACGATGTGGGACGGAGAGATTTCGCAGGTCTTTCCTTTTGCTGTCAGACTTCACAACAAAGACTTTACAGATGACAACACTCGGACAAAGTATTTTATTCTACTTTGTATAGTATGTTATTATATGTTATTCTACTCTACTTTATTGTGGGGGGTTTTTCTTATTTTTTTACTTCTCTTAACTTGTACTTTCTGCTGTGACCAAAGAATTTCTCACATGTGGGACCAATAAAGGTTTAACTTGTCTTATAAAGTGATTAAAATATGACAAAAGTAATTAAAACACACTATCCTCTAAACAACCTTTCAACATTTTCCTAATTCTTAATAATCCCATAAATCACCTCATTGCTAAATATATCACCAGACAGACTTCCCTGGTACAGACCGGTGGAGTACCAAAGTTCTGAAAAAACTAAATATTTACAGAGAAAAAGGGAAGGAGCAAACTGCCCAGCCCTTCCTGTTACAATTGCTTTGTGAATGATTTCATTAAGATTTCCAAACCAGCTGAGGAGCATCGTGCAGTAAAACTCCTAACACTCTGATCCAGTTAAACTCTGAGCTGACTCTGAAATTGAGCCACGTTCGTATTTTCATCACCGGCTCGTTCTTTTTGATCACTGTTGATGTGAACGTCTTTAAAACCATCCCATTTTCTCTCAGCCAGCCACGCACAACTTCTGATTCATCTCTCAAGACTTCCTGTAACTCCTGGTACTTTTTTTCTGAGTGATAAATCATCAGCTGACCGCCACTCACAATAACATCAGCACTTTTTAAAGTGACTTTTAGATCGTTTGTATAAACAGAGAACAGGAATTGAGTAATGCAGCTTCCTTGTGGCAGCTCACAGTGAGTGTCTTTCCAGCAACATGAGCAGCTGTTTCCATCAGAGAGAAAACTTCTCATCATAGAAATGGCTGAATCTGAGAAACGGTAATACTTCAGCTTGTAAAGTAGCAGATCATGACTGGTGAAATCAGAGGAGGGACTGAAATCCATGAACACGACTCCGACTTTTCTTTTTTTTTTCAGGTCTGTGAGCCACTTATCGGTTATGTTAGTAGGAGTTTCATGATTAGTGAGCAGGTCATTGTTACTAAAGTACTCCTCCATCTGCTGGAGGAGAACTTTCTCCAGGATTGGACGGAAAATACAGCCCTCGTTTCTCTCTGATAGAAATTTGCCATGGTCGATGCACAAGTTCAGGATCTGGCATATGGAAGCAATGGACTGAGGTTGAGTTTGTAGAAGATAAGCATTGGCGAGGGACAACCTCTCAACCTCTTCCTCCTCAACTCTCCTAAACTGGAGAGAGCACTGCTTGTTTTCCATGATGTTGTTTATAAGAAGAAACTCTGACAGTTCAGAATGAACAGAAAGATCTGTTTCTTTGTTCCTGCGTCTGAGTACTCTTCTTCCTACCTTGGCAATGATGAGCTTATGATCACTGATGGATTTTTCTACCCTAATATTTGAGCAGAGCTCTGGAATATTTGTGTAGATGTGATCAATACATGTTGATGTGGATCGTGACTTATCGACTCTGGTAGGCTCTTTTATGATCTGTGTCAGTCCACAGACAAAGGAGACAAAATTAATTCTCGTCTTTTTTGTAGTTGCTTTCAACCAGTCAATGTTAAAGTCTCCCAGAAGGCAAATGTCTCTGTCTTCATTTGACACCATTTCTATTGTTCTGCAGATTTTATTAAAACATTCTATTTTGCTGTTTGGTGTTCTGTAACAACATCCCACTAACAGTGATCTGGTACGTGGCAGATAAATCTCAACCCAGATCATCTCGAGATCTTCATCATCCAAGTCAGGCCGCTCATTAACTGTAACATTTTTGTTAATATAGAAACCGACACCACCTCCATTCCTCTTTCTATCCTTCCTGTAAAACTCGAAATTCTTTATACGTAGTTCAGAGTCTTTAACGCTGTTGTCTAAACGAGTTTCAGTCAGGGCCAACACGTGGATTTTATGATGTGCTAATATGTTCTGTACGGCAAAATGATTTTTGATAAGACTGCGTACATTCAGATTAGCTAAGCGTAAATACTGGAGTACAGAGTCAGCCGAGGGAACTGCAGCAGCCATAGTTTCAAAAAGAGACGGGAGTCACGGGTTCTCTGATCCTGGTTTGTCCTGATGGAAAGTATCCTCTCTGCGTCCGTCACCTGAGAAGTTCTTGACCTTATTCTTAGTTTCCTGGTCCAGGTTCAGTCTGCAGAATATCATAAAAAAGTGTGATTTTTTTAAAATAAACTTTCATGCAAAGTGAAATATTTAGGTAATATTTTATTATGTTTTGTTGGAATATTTCATAAATTATTTAAAACAGAATGGCAAATTCGATTCAGTTTTATTCATATAGCTCTGAATCACAACAACAGTTACCTCAAGACGCTTTACACTTGAAGGTGAATACCCACAATAACACAGCATAATAAAACTGTCTAATTGTCTCAGTTGCTGGGTTTTAGTGCTGGATATTTTTTGTGTTTCGCTTTGGTGTCATTGTGAAGGCTCAGTCTGGATGATGTTGTGCTAAGGTTGGACAGCAGAGAGAGGGAAACACATCTCCTGGGTCCTCACACGCAGAGCTGCTAAATCATGAGTTAACTGTGATTAACTGCAAGTTTCACTGCCACACCCAGGCCTGACTACAGACGTGCTGGATTACGAAATAACTTCAACAGAAGCTGTGTAACAAGGTGGAGCAGATGTCAAACAACAGTACATCACACCACCATCTAAAGGAAGAGCTGAGAAACAAAGTGACTGACATCTATCATCCTGAAAGACTTACATTTATAGTCTGGGGTGCAGATGAACCAGAACAACGCTTTGACGGAGGTGTAGTCTCTAGCACCACTGCAGAGGAGAGGGGTGGAGAGGACTGTAAAAACACCAAGAAACAAATTTTACTAACATAACTGAGAGTCTTACTGGGGTTAAAAGTATCTAAAGAACCAGCTGTAACTCTGTTAGTCTGCAGGACTCACTGTCACACAATAACTGTAGGTATGTTAGTTATTGTGAAGGTCAAGTTTTTTTGTATTTCACGTTTTTTAACAGGCCATGCTGCACTAAGTGCTTTCCAAGCTAAAATGAAAGTAAAATAAGTAAAATGCATGACAATGATTGCTCAGCATAATTTACCATCACATCATTTATATTGTAGATATGAGCAAGAGAGTTAATTTAGTAAATATGTTTATTAGTGTGGTTACCAATATGACTGTCCTTTTGACCAGCTGCTGTTAATGTCACAACTCTTTCTCTGGAAGAGTTTCAGCTGTTACAGCAGGAAATGAACAGATAGAATTAATACCATGACAATGACTCATCTCCATGTTCTAGTGAATTAGTGAACAATAATGGAAATCCGTTTAAATGGAAAGCAGTCTTTGTGTAAGCTGTTGTTGGTCCTTCTGCTAAGCCTGAAACCACAGCTCACTGCATTCACTCAGTAATGGTGAGACTAGAGACCTCAAATTCCAGAGTTCTCCATTTCATTGCTCCTGCCATAATCTGTTCCACTGAAAAGATTAATAAAGCTTTCTGAGGCTGATCCACTCATCCACACAGAAAGAAACTTAATGAAACATGAAAAAGGCTTAATGATGTAGCTTCAGCCACCATATGACAGATCATATGACTTTGCAACAGAGTCAGGCCACAAGGAGTTGTTTTTATCGAAACTATGTGTGATGTGTAAAGGACCAAAATAACACCCATATGATCCACATTTTTGGCTTCTAATGCTAGAGATCTGCAAATGTCTTTGGGCTGTGCACGTCTCTCTCTTCCGGAAGATAATATATGAATAATTATAAATACTTTGACCAACTGAGTCGTGTTCTCTCTGTCCAGTGAAAGAATAAAAAGAACGGGATTTGATAATGGACAAAAATTCAGCGGACTCGTGCCTGACCTCTGAACCTCTCATATGTCCAGTTAAAAATGACAAACATGTTGAGTCGGGAAACTGAATTATATTAGTTAAAAAAGTTTGTGTCAAATTCACATAATCTGAACAACAATTTGTTTCCTTTCTTTGTAGAGTCATGAGAAGAGTCCTGAGCTGATGTGGTCTTCATCGTTTCATTGCACAGACACAAGCTCACAAGTTTTCTTCATTAACATCAAGTTATATCAAACATACGACATTAGAAGGACTGAACGTTGATCAAAACGTGCCAGGTATCGGCACTTACTGAAGTAAAAAGACACAGTAGCAGTATTTGTACTTTTGTGAGAACGCCTTCCTCTGACACTAAGAAGATTCTGAATTTAGCGCGTTCCAGTAATTCCATTAATATTTTCAACCTGAAATTTTTTTCTGGCAGAACTGATAAAAACATCATTGTCCAGAGCACATATCCAGGAATAAAACCTGCTGTTTCTTCTCACTTACCTGTTGTAGTTGTTTCACTTTAAAACAATGGAAAGAAAGTGTGAGGAAGAGATTGGACGTCCTCTCTCAGGTGTGTTTGTGTTGCATCTGACTTATAAATAAGTAGTCTGTACATCTCATTTGACTGCAAGCTCATGATGCAAATGCTGTTACCATGGCAGAATCCAGTTTATCAGGTTTACAAACAGATGAACAAACACCTCCCAAAAGCGTAAGAGTCACATTACATAAATAATCAGGCCCCATCTTATCTTAATGACCTTGTAGTACCATATCACCCTATTAGAGCACTTCGCTCTCACACTGCAGTTACTTGTTGTTCCTAGAGTATTTAAAAGTAGAATGGGAGGCAGAGCCTTCAGTTTTCAGGCCCCTCTTCTGTGGAACCAGCTTCCAGTTTGGATTCGGGAATAAATGTAAAATAAAGATCTTTTTTTTTTTTAGTTAGACCACTTTGAGCTTGAGTCTTTCTTCGCCGCCAAAAGAATGCAAAGAACTGAATTTAATAAACATGTCTGGATGACGGTAGATAATTCTGATGAAAAGGAAACTGACCTGGTAACTAATCGTAAGCACTTTGCAGCTGAGTCGAGGGCTAATAAAAATAAGACAGTGCAGTATCCAGCATGAGTACGCATGCAGACGGACATTCCATTTGGGACATCTGAAAGGCTCATTAGTGTACCTCAGGGTGTGAGCAGCAACTCCTATATAGTAGACATAAGAAGAAAGAAAGAGAAAGAAAGAGAAAAACTTTATTGTCATTGTAGTTATACAACAAAATTTGTTTGGTAGCTCGGATGCTCATCTCACTCAGCTCAAACACGGCTCAACCGGGCAAGGAAAACTAGTGACCCCACTGATACAGAGGCCAGCAGCAATAAAACAAGAAGCAGCATAGTAACATAATAACTGTAGTAAAAGTATAAGATATAAAGTAAAAAGAAGGCACTCAGCACAGTAAAAAAAAAAATTATAATAATAGTATTTACACTATGGTAGTTTGAGCACAAACAGTATAATATAATATAACAGTATTTACAGTGTGGTAGTTGAGTGCAAACATTAATGCCCAGTAAATGACTTTGTACATTAGCAGCAGACATGACATGGGGTAAAGGAGAGAGAGGGAGAGTTAGCTAATGTGTGTTGGGGAGGGGTGACACAGGCTACAGCTCTGTGGAAGAAGCTGCTCTTTAGTCTGTTTGTGCGGGTTCTGATTGGCCTATATCTCTTCCCTGATGGGAGGGGTACAAAAAGTCTGTGACCTGGATGTGTTGGGTCCTTGATGATGCAGCTAGTGTCATGGTTCTGGGTCCGTTGGACCCAGTATTTTGAGTTTATTATATTTTGGTTTAATTCTGCTTCATGGATTGTTTTCTTATTCTCTTGTAGTGATGATGATGATGATTATTATTAGTTTCTTGCTTCTGTTTATCCGTGCTTAAGGATTTGTGGTTTCATGTATTGTTTTCCATGTATGTATTCCATGTTAATTTGTCTCTCAGTGTCGAGTCTGCGTTCTTGTTTAGTAATTCATGTTTCCTGTTTTATTGTGAAAGTCTTTGTCTTATGTTAGTGTGTGCAGCTTGGTTCCCCCGTCTCGTTAGCCCTGATCTCTCCCAGCTGTGTCTCCCTTCTGTTGCCCATTCCCTCATTACTACCCTGTGTATTTAAGCCCTGCGTTTTCCCGTGCTTGGTGTTGCGTCGTACCCTCAGATTATGCCTGTGTCTTTTCGTGTTCAGTATTCTCGTGTTCATTGCCATTGCTCAGTTTATGTTTGTTTTCTGCCAGCAAATAAAGCTGAGGTTTTTAAGTTACAATTCCGTATTCGAGTCCTGCGCTTGGATCCTCCTCTCCATCTGCCCGCACACAGAGCCCTGACAGCTAGCTGGCTTCTGTAAACGGCTACCATAGACCGTGTCGAGATTCAGGAGTTTGGTTCCAATGATCCACTGGGCAGTTTGACGGTCCGGGTCACAGCTCGACGGTTTCCTGCTGTGCAGCTGAAGTACCACACTGTGATGCAGTGACACAGGATGCTCTCTATTGTGTTCCTGTAAAAGCTTACTAAGAGCTGGGTTGGCACATTTGCTTTTTTAAGTTTTCTAAGTCTCTGCTCTGCTTTCTTCACTAAGTGGGATGTGTTAATAGTCCATGTGAGATCTTTTGTTATGTGTAGGCCCAGGAATTTAATGTCATTCACCCTCAACTTCCTCACCATTTATGTGGAGGGATGGTCGTGTTGTTTTCTTGGCTCTCCTGTAGTCTACAACCATCTCCTTTGTTTTGGCAGTGTTCAGAACCAGGTCGTTGTTTCCACACCATCTTATTAGATGTTGGATGTCCTCTCTGTAGTGAGACTCGTTGTTGTGTGATATAGGGCTTTGGAGTTGACGTCACGCCGCAGTGCATTGTGGGATCGCGGCGCCATGTCAGAAGGCCACAAATCAAAACAAACACACTGTGTTGGAAGCAGGACTGCCAGAACCACGCTTAAAATCAACGCAAAAGACAAAGGGCTGTATTGCGAACGATTGCGCCCAGACGCCAAGAGACGGTACTTGGAAAAAATAGCGTGCATCGGTAATGTGGACCCGTATGAAAAAAGGCAGTGGAGCGGTAACCCAGACGGCCTGCCGCCGTTGTCCTATCCCGATATCGTCGCGTACCTTGCCATACACGGCGAATCATTTTCGGAATTATAAATTCCCAGAGGCGCACATCTAATTCACAAACGGTTGGGTACAAGATTTGGACGTTTTTAAGCCTCCACGTTGTGAGTACGTTGACCATATGTCCAAGATACAGCCAGAGGTTGCCAGCTGTGCGTTGCCATGTAAATAGTTTGCATTTCATGTGTATGTACTTGCTAAGTACACGTGAACAGATCTTGAATTAAAAAAAAAGATACTTTTCTTTTCTGTTTCATATTTCATATGCTGGTTTGCCTGCAATAATGCCAAATAATACGCTACTCCGTCAACATGACGTGGTTCTGCAGCATCACACATTATGATGTTTTATCTAATTATTTATGACCTCAGCACATTCAAAATAACACTAAAAGCCTATTAAGAGAGATATGAATTTATTTAGAACTCACCGGAAAGAAAATGCCGGGAGCAAACCAACAAAAAATTGGGGATGGCAGAGGACTCGATATCCGCTCGTCTGAATGCTGCAATCCAAGCCTGAAGTCTTCGTTTAGTAATATCGGATACATGAGGTCCCTCCCGTTGCCTCCAGGAGGGGAAACAATGAAAAGAGAGCCCATTTTCCAGCTTCTTGCCTTCCCTATCGTGTGATCTAACGTTGCAACACAGCACGTACGAACCATAGCTGACGCTTCCGTGTGCTTTCTTTGGCCTACTGTCATGGCGCGAGGGGGCGTGGCCCCCCTCCCGTGACATCACGCTCCAAAGCCCTATCCTTCCCACTATTGTAGTGCCATCAGCAAACTTCACTATGGTGTTAGAAGATGGATGGGTTTGCAGTCGTGTGTGAATAGAATGAAAAGAGCTAGACTAACAATGCAGCCCTGTGGTACTCCTGCACTGAAAAAAAAAGTTCTTTCAATTTACTTGATTTTATTGTGTACATCGGTCCCACATAATATGAATAAGTATGACTGACTTAATTTTCCACTTTCCCTCAAGTAATTAATGCTTGTCAAATCAAAGTATTTTATTTACATCAGATTACTTTAAAAAATCATGTTTGATGTACTAATATTAATCTGTTACCATAATATCAATGTATTGCATAATGTCAATATATTTTAATGTTTAACATCAACTTATGTTTGATTGTCAGTGGTATGCAACGATATTGTGTAATGTAAACACATTGCAATTATGTTCCTGCAACACAAATTATGGCTTTAAATCCTACTTATTTTTTTCAATTGAAATATTAACTGATCATTATTGAAAAAAAGGCAAAGACTGTGAGTGCTGCTGAACAATTCACCTTTATTAAAGTGTAACAGCAGTGAAAGCAGCAAGCTGCCATGAACAAGTCCAAAATCACATCCATATAAACTTGTTAACACATTTTTAAAGATAGCCTGCAGAAATAACTAAAAGAAAAATTTAAAACATTTGCAAATATTTCACAAAAAACTGACCTTAGCAGCAAATAAAAGAAAGTGCTTATAGATGATCCTGTCATCTCTTACATATAACATTTGTATTAATTACACAATTGAAAATTTAAACTAAATTAAGACTACCTGAAAAAAGCAACATGCTTTTATGAATAAACAGATTTACACAAATATAACTTGTGTATTATTTGACAACAGTTTCAGCTTCTGTACAAGTATTTACCTGTACAAGATTTCAACTAAGTTGAGCCTTAAATGACATTGTTACATAACTAATACCAAACACCTACATTAATTTTTATCTTCCTTTTAAACATGCAAGCAGGACATTAAGGTTGACTCAGAGCATATTGCTAAAAATCGTCAGTAAAAATACCAGAAGGAAAAATCATCCTTGCAGTCACATGAGGGGAAAGCAATAAAAAGATAAGCAGTATAACGTTACTGAACACAAAATGAAAAACTGCAAAGAATTGCAGAAGTGCAGTCTTTGACTTCTCAATGAAACAGATGGTTTTTAAAAGCAAAAACTTTAGAGAGTTTAGCTCCATCCAGTTCCATGAAAACCTTCTGGAAAATGTCAAAGTTGTAGCGGAGGTCAGCAGGGTAGGCAAGGTTTAATGCATACATGAGTCTAAATAGCATTATCACAGCAAATGCTACATTATCCAAATTCTTCGCCACCCTGATGCCTGCAAGAACAACTCTTGTTCTTCTGCTGAAGCTTGCTCTTTAAATCCGAACAGTGGTGTCTTCAACAGTCTCATTGATGGCACGTTCTTCCATGCCCTGTAAAAAAGAAGCCATGTTAGTCATTTCATGCCAAGTAAGTAATATGACACACTGTGGAAAGTCCGAAAAAAAAGAAAAAAAGAAAGACAAGTACATACCACATACTCCCGGATAAGCATGCCAGGGTCTTCACCCATGTAGATACACACTCCCTTGACACACTCACGTCCAGCATCAACATCTTCACACTGAAATGAAATGTATGTAATTAGCATCTTCATTCAGCCTTTGTCCTTCATTTAAGTTTTAATAGTGTACTTTACATGAATGTTTTTAAAGTAAAGGCACACAAATTAATAATAGGTTTACTGGCAATTAATAATAAGTTGACAAAGTGAAGGTTAAAAAAAACCAAGCAGATGTAAAAATACAAAATGAGAGAATTTATCATGGGAAAACATCTGAAATCTTCCACAATTATAAAGTTTCATCCAAAGAGGATCATGTTAAGTGAGTGTTGAGGCTTTATCACTTACATTATCCATTTGTGCCACAATTCTTTCCAGTATTAGTCCAAGCTCTCCTCTTCTGTTGACCAACTTCACCAGGTTGTCCAAGTGGAGATCCAGCTGAGCCGGGAACTTTGTTTGAGGGGGGATGGTGGCAATTCTCTTAAACTCAGCGTTGATCTGAAAACATGAGCACAGAGGAATGAGCTTCAAAGGTTTAATACCTGGAAGAAGGCTGCAATCACTCATGCTGAAGAAATGGGCTGTCAAATAACAACTGTGCCTTAAACATTTTAGGCTAATACCGCAAGAACACCGTGTATGAGGCAACCCTTACCTCATGGAAGTCAAATAGAGCAGGCCATCTTGCCATGAAAGCCTCCACCATTGGTGCATCACGAACAACTTCATGTCTTCTGTATGAAAAAGTCTTTTCCATCTTCAGTTTCACCATCTCTGTTACTCTTTTTATGTCCATGTGGTGGGCTTTGACATGTCAATAGTTTTAAGAGTCCCTTTGTCTGCTACTTCTGAAACTGAGGTAAGATTAAGAAACTCATTCCCAAACAAGGAATCCATAAACTGAAGTCTGAAACTGCCCTGAAGACCACACTGTCTCTTGACTTCAACGATGAGATCCTCAGTTGATTCAGGCGCTCCATTAGAGAGTGAGCCTTCGACAGGTTCAGTCAGCGAAGACAGTCTTTAGGACCATAGGACTCCCCATAGGACTCTGTAGGCAAAAAAGAATTACATATCAGACATACAGCTATCCATACCCAATAAAGATCAGACATAAAAAAAGAAGAATTGATCTAATGAAATACATGCGACTGAACCTATTACACTTATCTGAACACCTTTTATTTCTATATGCCTTTTTAAAGTCACAATGTGGACTGATCCAATCTTATAGTCAACCAATGGATAAGTATCAAGGAGTTCACAGAGTGAAATGAGAGTGAATATTCTTGTGGATACTGGGCTGAGCTCAAAAGCTCTGTCGTGCTCTCTGTACCAGTCACCAAGCTCTCTGACAATGTAGAATATGCTGTGGTACAATGCAGATATTGTTTTTCAGTATTCTGGCAATCCACCTGCTGCCCTTTGGGCCAATACCATTCCCTTTCTATAAGTTATGCCCTTTAATGTCACACACTGTGCAAGGTTGACCTCTAGAATGTCAGGGAATTCTACCCGGGGGGTTGTGGTCATAACCTGGTTAGTGGCTCTGGTCGCTCTTAGAGGGTGTTCTCCTCGTGGCTGCGTGCAGCGGGGCTGGGGGATGGTCTGTACTGGCGGACGTAGGTTACTGGCCTGGTGGCCTGGCTGCCCCTGAGTGGATCCGGGGCAGGCGGGGGGGCTTGGGGTTCGGGGGTGCTTCGTCTCCGTGATGGGGCTCTGGCTGGGCCTTGGGGGCTTCGGTCCTCGTCGGTGTGTCGCCGAGGTTGTGGGCGGGTGGGTGCACGGGGGCTCAGCCCTGGCGCAGGGGGCCTCTGGTGCATCGGCCTAACTGGGGGGCTCTTCAACTGGCAGGGAGGTTGTTCCATCCTTGTAGAAGTCCACTCTGCAGGTGGGGGAGAGACACAGGAGAGGTGGAGAATAATCCTAACCTGGGTGTCTGTTGTCTTGTGTAGTCTGGAGATGATTGAATGTTGGGGTGGGTATAGTTTCCTCTGCGGTGGGGTGGGGTGGGCTTCCCCAGGTCCTGTGGGGCTTAGCGGTGCTGCTGCCATAGACCCCGGTCTGGATGGGCCTGGGCTCCCTTGCCTTGGTGGGTACTAGAGGATGGGGGTGCCTACTGGGGTCAGCGGGGGAGCTGGCCCTAAGGAGGGGCATCTTGCCCCTCCCTTCTTTTCCTCCCCATCCCCGGCTGCCTCCCTCTTCCCGCTCCACCACACCCACCCACACAGGTAGGGCCTTGGGGTGCGGGTG
Organism: Oreochromis mossambicus; assembly: GCA_922035795.1. Classification (NCBI taxonomy): domain Eukaryota; kingdom Metazoa; phylum Chordata; class Actinopteri; order Cichliformes; family Cichlidae; genus Oreochromis; species Oreochromis mossambicus. The sequence continues at coordinate 11,388 of CAKLIZ010001810.1, read as the reverse complement.
TGTCACCAGGGTGCAGGGGAGGCATCCCCCCCCCCTCTGTCCCCTTATGGCCACCTGTGCCTCAATTTTATTCCACAACTTAGACATCCACATTATTCACACTCTCATAACACACACACACATATATATATATATATATATAGGGCCTTGAGGGTGACCACGTTAACGGCGTCCAGAGGACGGTCTGTGTATTCAACCCTACCTCTGGCGCCGGTGCCCACCTCTCAATTTTAAATTCATGTAGACATTGAGGGTTCTCGGGAGGGGCCGTGCTAACACCTGCTGCTCTCTGGCAGCAGCACCATGCCCTCCCTTGTTTTAAATGCACTTTAGAACAACACGCAGCAACACTACACATGAGCGGGAGGAGGGAGGTATGGGGCCTTCACACACCCCTGTTCTCTACTAGCCATCGGGGCGGGGGGCTGGGAGGAGGTGTTGGCTGTCCGATTGGCCTCCCTGCTGCTGCGGAGCCTGGGGCGGTCTGCTTGCCTCCACCCCAGGGGAAAGGGTCACATCTCTTGGGTCTGGGTGCCGTTTCCCCCTCTGGGGGTGAGGGTACCTGGACCCGGGGCATAGAGTATGTTTGGGGAGTATGATTGTGTGTACATGTCTATGTATGTCTGTTCCTACGTTGGGTGAGTGCTGAGTGTTTGTATATGTGTGCATAAGGGTGGGAAAGCATGTTTATGTCTGTGTGTGCCTGTTTGTCTGTGTCTATATGTCAGGTCGGGTCTTAGACTCCACCTCCCTGGGAACTCCCAGGCCCTCCAAGTGTGGAGGCCTATCTCCCCTCACCACACTCCCTGCTGGTAACTGATGCCCTCAGGGGTTGGTGCATTGGTGGTTCTTGGTGTCCGGGGCTGGGCGCTCAGGTATGCACCAGCTCACTCCCGGTGGCTACTTGGCGGGGCCTGGTGCCTGTCGCTCGGTCAGGCCTCTTCCGGGGCAAAGGGGGGCCCTCGGGCCTCCGGCCTCGGGGCCTGCAACTCGGTTCACTCTGGCACAGCTGGCTGCCGGCAGAGCCGGCGGGCACGCCAGTGCAGCCCCCTCTGGCTTCTGCTCCGTGGCTACTGGGTGACCCCCTCGTCTGGGGATCTCCTCAGCCCTTCCCAGGAAGGTGGCACGGATGCCCCTCCGGTGGTACTCCTTGGGCTCTCGCACTCTGGGGCCTCTGGATGTCTGGAGCCTGGATCTCCTCCATGCCTGCTTCATGCCCTGGGGGGACGGGGCTATGGCCCTCCACACCCTCTAGCAGACCGTTACATGGGGAAACCTTTTGTATACAAGCGCGCTGATCCACACAGGTGTGCACACGGGTGTTCACTGTTCGTAGACATAAACTACACCTTTCTTAGCTGCTACTTCAAAGCACATTGTGCGCTGTCTGTCCTGCGTGCTGCACAACAACTTTCAATATTTAGTATTTACTGCTGTTCACACTTAGCTAGATTAACGTGATGGTGTTGTGTTTAGTATGTTGCTTTGTTTTTGTTTGTTTGTTTGTTTGTTTGTTTTTGCTTGTCTTCTCTTCTTTTTCTCTCAACAGGTGATCCAGGAGATTTTTTTTTTCTTTCTCTTTGTCTTTGTAAGTGTCCTTTCTCACTGTCCCTTTTCCCTTCTGTTTTTCTTTTCCTTCCTCTCTTTCTTTCTCCCTTTCCTATCCCCCAGTCATGTCTGTCCCATCTGTAACAACTGAAAATAAAATAAATAATAACAACAAAGTTTGATCAAATGGACCAATACGGCAATGCCATGATGATCCATTTGGCAAAATAAATCCATTTGGTATCCTTGTTGGTCTTCAGACAACAATTCTAATGGCTAAAGAACCAAATGGGACAGGCAAGAAAAAAAAAGAAAAAAAAGAATGTCAGGGAATATGTACCTAATGACTTAAGCTATCTCCTCTTTAAGCAAATCCACTAGAAAAGCTGATACAGCTGAGACCTCTAATTCAGACTTGCCAAGAGATGAGGAGTTTAGATGGTAAGCTATCATCATCTGATGTTTTGACTTCTGTGATAATAAAGGTAAAAATTCCACCATCACAAAAAAAAAAATAATTTTAATTGAAAAAAGGTATTCCAGTCCAGAAGAGCATTAATGGTTTCTTTAAAGTACCAATCTTTCCCTCATTTATACATAATGTTTTGAGAAGCAGCTCACATATGTTCTACACAAAGTAGAAAAAAAGGGGGGAAAAAGGGTCCTAACTTTTGTTAGGACAATGTTGGAAAACTCACAATACATCACTTAATAAGACATACTCTGTTGAACGAACTTATCTCCTTGTAGATATCTGCTGTATTATTTGGGCTTGACAAATAGAATAGTCAAGTAAGTGACACTTCACCTAAAACAATGACTAAATGGAAAAATAATTTGGCATTTATGGGCACAGGTTCTTAAACCCACGTCTAAGGTGGCAGGATCCTTATTATAACTCGAGTGCGTGTCAGCAGCAAGAATTAAGGTATGGCACTGTGGCGCTCCCAGCTTCTTAAACTCTTGACGGTTACAGCCAGACTAGCCACTGTAGCCATAACTATCACGAGTAACACAAACACTACTGCACTCTCTCAGTGACTTTTTAACTTGCTAAGCCATCAAAAACGCCAGTGCTCTCTGTTACATACATAAATTCCATATCTGACCGACAACAGCTGCTTTCTCCCGACTATGTGCAATTTGTTACTATTTTTCAGCTTTAGCCACAAAGCTAATACCAACTTTAGCTAGCACTGTAGAAACAGCATGTAGATGCATTACAGATTACTTTTCATATAGCATGCGCTACAACAATTCTGTGAAAACGTACCTAACTAAAACAAATGTATTTAAATTACTTACCTTCTCAGTATGCCTGACTCAGTGCCAAAGGTTGCATGTGGCTAAACAGTCTTCCAGAATCTGGCGTCAATTGCGCTCTCCTTAAATTATGTTGTTGTCTTATTTGATAAGACTCTAGGTCTTATTATCCAATCATATTTAGTTGTTGTCTTTGAATATATTGCATCATTTCCGGTTGTGGTCAGACATGATTACAATGGTTTTAGTATTCTAATTTAGTCACTTTAAATCAATGCAAGAAAAATGAGTAGTCTCAGTATTGTTTATAATCAAGTAAATGGTACTTTATTAAATCATGTAAATAAGAGAAACATGAAAGGCTTGTGTAGAATTAACTAAATTCATTTGTGCAAATTTAAAAGCCTGCCAATTCCCATTTTTTCAGTGTGTGTTAATGGTGATAGCAGATGATGTAAGGCTGCCCACCCTGACCTTCTGTGACCTGTTTGTGAGGAAATCCAAGATCCATGAGCAGAGTGTGGTGGTTAGTCCCAGGTCATTCAGCTTGTTTACAAGTTTGTATGGCACAATGGTGTTAAATGCCAAGCTGAAGTCTACAAATAGCATCCTAACATATGTATTGGGATGCTCCAGATGAGTAAGGCTGCTGTGAAGTGTGATTGAGACTGCATCCTCCGTTGATCTGTTCCTGCAGTAAGCAAACTGTAGGCTGTCCAGATCAGCAGGGATGTTGGCTTTGATGTGTGAAAGCCATAATAAAGTAGTGTGCAGTGGTTAGCGCTTTTTTTTTTTTTTAAACCGAGATTCCTCATGCTTACATGGTTTTCTTTTATCCTAAGGTTAGTTTAGCGATTGTGTAACTGTGTCCTTGACCTTTTTACCAGCTTGAGGAGTTGGTTCCTAATGCCGGCTGGCCAAATATTTAGGATGGCTAAAATGACGATCCTCCATATGGAAACAAAAGGTTATTTTCCATGGTATATCTTAACTGTGTATGAACGGGATCTGTTGATGTCCAATGAAAGTAATAACAAAATAAAATACAAGTAATAAACATAATAAACAATGACTAAATATAAATCTCGGGCACCCTCCCCACCACTACTCCCCAGGTGAGTGAGCTACTCAAACATGTAGAGAAGATATGGCAGGTAGATGTCGTCCCAGTGCGAGATGGCAAGGTGGTTACCCGTTCAAGAGAAGATAAGTGGTTAGCCTGCTAGAGCAAAAGACAGTTCCCGTAGAAGTCGAGGGCATCCAACGTTATGCCACTCCCCTCCTTCACTGCCAGAACATGCCACACCTAAAGGCTAGCCGTAACGCTGTTGTGCCCAGTTTGAGAAGTGTGGAGAGAAGGTATGTAGGTTTTTTTGTGCCACTATTCTGAACGCACGTAAAAAAACTTTGAGCGCACATAAAAAAAAATTGGCAGGTGCAAGTGTTGCATTTTGAGAAGAAATGTCACAGTCCTGCGTCGGTGACCCAGTGTTTTGAGTTTCTTGTGTCTCTGAGTTTTTGTACTTTTATCTTAGTTCTCGTTGTTGCCCCAGTTTATTGTATATTCTAGTGTCTTAGTTTGGCTTTCTTGTATTCTGTTTAGTTTTCTGAGTATTTGGTAGTGGCCCTCTGTGTCTCTTTGTTGTTGTTCTCTGTGTTTCTTAGTGCTCTGTCTCCTGTGGGGATCAGGGAAATTATTTTACTGCTATTGTTCATATTACCATGGCATTAATAACATAATCTACAAGTATTGATATTGCATTCAGAGGTTTAAACATATTGGCACCCAATTAGCCTTTAGTACAGGAGCAGTTATAACCACTTTAAACTGTTGAGTTGAATTTATAATCCTAAATGCTTTTGAATGCTCTTATAGTCTTAAATGTTTATGTGCAGATTTTATTGCATTATAAAAGAAGGGGCCTAACTCTGAGTACCTCTGTGCCAAAGTAGACAGGAAACTGCAGGTTTGCAGAGCATGCCTTGCATCCAGAAAGTGAAACTAAGCCAAGTGTGAGTGACGTGGAGCTTAGAAGGTTAGTCTTACAGCAAAAATAGTAGCTGAGCAGAGGCCTGAGTGTATTCAGCAACCTGCTGTGTTTGAGTTTGCTTGGTAACAGATGACTGAGAATAAGTCAGGAAGTATACTTCTAAAATGTCTTTGTTTCTTGTATAAAGTGTCACACACACACACCTAGTCAAGTTCACCTTGACGGTCTGTGCCTTATGTGAATGTGTTCTGCATTGCTTCCTTGTCTCGTCAGTTCTGATTTCTCCCAGATGTGCCCTCCTTCTGTGTCTCATTCCCCTCGTTACATCCCAGTGTATTTAAACCCTGTGTTTCTCTGAGTTAGTGTCACGTTGTCCCTCATGGTGAGTGGATCTCCTTGGGTTTCCTGTAAGTTTAGGTTGTCATTTCCCAGTTTGGTTTAGTTTGCTTTGTATGCTCGTTTTCCTGTGACCAGGAAATAAAGCTGTGGTTTTGAGTTCATCCCTCGAGTCTGAGAGTCCTGCATTTTGAGTCCTCATCTCCTGCCTGCCACACAGCACATCCTGACAAGAAATTTATTTTGAGCGAAGAAAAGCTAAATTTGAGTAAACAAAATTCATTGTTGCATGCAAAAAATTTATTTCAGTGTTTGCTATTATCCACACACACACAATAGCAGCCCCTCTCGCTCAGTTTTTGCATTTGCGCTTGCTCGTGTGTTGCTTGCACTCTAAACATTTCTGCCCGTGCGTGTTCAACTCTTCTGTATACCGTTATATTTGTGCCACAAAATCAGCCAATCACAGACTTGGATGGAAAAAATCTGATTGGCTGTTTTGGTCTCCAATCAGCTCGAAATGCCTCATTTGAGTTTTGGACGAAATTAATTCTGGGATATTGCATTTCGTCATTTTGAGCTGATTGGAGACCAAAACAGCCAATCAGATTTTTTTGCATCCAAGTCTGTGATTGGCTGATTTTGTGGCACAAATATAACGGTGCACAGAAGAGTTGAACGCGCACGGGCAGAAATGTTGAGAGCGCAAGCAACACATAGCGCAAATGCAAAAACTGAGCGAGAGGGGCTGCTATTGTGTGTGTATGGATAATAGCAGAGAAATCCGGAGTGAGCTAAGATCTACAGCGCGGAGATAGACAAGTTAGTCCAGGCCAGTTCGGTGGTCAAGATGTCCCCCTCAGATGAGCAGCAGATGAGTCTTGGTACATCCCTCACCACCTTGTTAGCCAAAATGGCAAAGATCACCTTTGGTTTAATTGTTCGTTCCAGTTTCAAGGCCAAACGCTCAATGAACATCTGCCTGGCCCTACCCTGAGCGCGTCTCTCCTTGGTGTCCTCCTTCGCTTTCGAGAGCATGCAGTAGCAGTTAGTGGGGACATTAACCCTCTGGGGTCGCCGGACGCACCGGCGCGTCAAAATCACATGACCAATTTAAGACGACACAGCTACAAGACGCAGCGAGTCAGAGTCTCCATTCCAACTTGGGTTGAAAGTGTGGACTTCAAACTATATACCAGTTTTTGAATTGTGTCGATAGGCCACGTAAAGCCAGAGTTATGATAAAAAATACACACGATGTTTTTTTCTGAACAAAACAGTGGTGTTTACAGCGGGAAGAACGGTAAAAACAGCGTTTTCTACAGACAGCGCTAGCAAACACTCTCCGCTTCCGAGTGAAAAAAGAAAAAGAAAAAACACCCCTTCCCTATTGGTGTTAGAGTTTACCATGTCAACCAATCAAAAAAAATGATAAGGCAACATGTGACATTTGGTTGTTTAGGGAGAAGGGGAAGTTTTTAGGAGTGACACCTGCGACGGAAAGCGGGCGAGCGAAAGAAAGAGAGAGAGCGAGTTTTCATATGTGAGACATTAGTGATGTTTAGCGTGTTTGGAGGCTATAGTTAGTTTGTTGTGTAGTTATTGTTTTGTATTGTGTGTCGGTTAGACTGCTGAATTTCATATTTGATCTAAAAAAGCTGTCAAAGGTGGATTCCAGTGTAAACACTGTTCCCACATGGAAAACTGGACTGATGCACCTCTCTTCTGTCTTATACTGAACACAAACTACATTTTTTGGACTGGCACAAATAATTTGTGTGCCTTCTTATTTGATGCAGCACTCCTGATTGTTCTGTAAATAGATTTAAATGGTTATATAAAAAACGCCTGAGGCCTTGGCTGCATTTTTAGGTAAATAGTACCATATAACTTTGTTGTTTGCAAAACTTGTGCATAATTTTTAGAAATGTACAATTTCTATTTGCATTTCAAGTCATGAAAATGATTTGTTAAACATGTTTGTGGGTTTTGCAGTAAAAAATATAACTTTTTTCCACTCGGATTTTGAATTTTTTGTCTGAATTTAGATCAGCTGTGCTAATATAGTATACCAAAATGAAAACATAACTCAAATTTCAGATATTTGAGGTTGTGCTGAAAATAATGATACCAAACAAGGCAAGAAAAACATATTTTAAAGGTGAAATATAGAGCTAAAATCAAAAGTAGTCAAAAACGGCCAATTATACCCTGGACCCCAGAGGGTTAAAGGTATGTTCGATCAGATTCACCTTTTTCCTGAGGATCGTTCCCTCCTGCGTTTTGTGTGGCATGATCTGGACCCCTAGGAACCTGTGGCTGCTTATGAATGTCAAGTCCTTCCCTTCGGTACAACCTGTAGCCCGTGTTGTGCAACCTTCACTCTGCAGCGCCACACAAGGGACCACAAGGAAGTTAATGATCTGCTACGTCACTCTGTGGGACAGTTCTTCTATGTCAATAAACTTCCCCAGAGTGTGCCAACCCCCAAAGAAGTCCAGGACCAAGTGGACAAGCTTAGAGCCCTCCTTCTTCTGCTGGATTTGCCCTCCACCAGTGAGCCAGTAATGAACCCAGCACCATTGGCCACCTACCGGAAGACCTCAGATCTACAAGTACAGTTCTTTTGTGCTTCTCACTGTGTGTGTTATGTGGTGATGTTAACCTTTACATGAGTAACACTAATAAGATCAAGTGAGCTACATTCAGCTGCACATTATGACTCAAGTAAAATCATCTACATGCAGATAAATGAACACCAACTTCTTAAGAGCAAACTGACTTAATCTGATTGTTTTTAGTTGAAAGAAGATCACTGATCATTGTCTAAAGCAGGGGTCGGCAACCCGCGGCTCCGGAGCCGCATGCGGCTCTTTAGTCCTTATAGTGCGGCTCCGCGTGGTTTGGGAAAATAAATTAGAAGTATTTCGCTGAAGTGTATTTTATTTATGTTAGTTCTTTTAAACTTGTAGTTCTAAATTGGAAGATTATTGTGATATTGAAATATAAATATAAAATTATATTCTATTATTTTTTCCTCGCTCAATATAAGCGTCACACTCGCGGAAGCCGGTATTCCTGCCGAAACGCCGTGCATTTACTTTCAACCCCAGATAGGCCAATTATGGATCTTCGGATCCACATTATGTCAGCAGCTCCACCGTGAACTATGTTAAAGACAAACACTGCTCACGCCTCACAGACGACAGATGACAGCTTACAGTCCTGCGTAAACTGACTTCGCACAGCACCAATTAACAGACGCTGTGAGCAGAGGTTCAGGATCAGAAGTCCCATTGTAAACACATCACGGCAGACCCGACGATGTTTGCATGAACGCGCTTTTCAGCATCTCTTTATTGACCACTTTTCACACACGGTTGCTGTACGCATACAGCCGGCTGTAGCTTCGCAGCTCACAGCCCGACACACACCACCAACAACAACAGCAGAGAGAGCACAGACTTTAAGGCGGCGAGGCGTGATTGCGGGTGCCGCTCAGGTGTGTCTGCCTCCCCTGCAGCGGCGCTGCAGACCACGCCCCCGCCGCACGCATTAACCAGGTAAAATACATATTTAGGCAGAATTTTGCAAATATCTATTTTTCATTTTTCAGCAGCATAGAGCTTTTTTACCAACAGAGATGGGCAGTAACGCGTTGCGTTACTGTAATCTGATTACTTTTTTCAAGTAACGAGTAATGTAAGGGATTACTATTGCAAAAACGGTAATTAGATTACCGTTACTTTCCCGTAGGAACGCTGCGTTACTGCGTTACTAAAACCGTGATTTTTTGCGAGAACGTCTCATGACAGTGACGTAAGCGAGTGCGACGTTCGTGACAACAGCTGTCTGCAGATCATAATATATCGAGTGCGGGAGAGAGTATGAGCATGCAGTGTTTAAAGCGTGGAAGTACTGACCTTACTTTGAGTTTGATTCCATAAAAAGTGACAAAAACATTAGTGTCCGTTATGCGTGGGAAGAAAACTTCTTTTTACAGCGAAAAAACCCCTAAACTTCCAAGCAAGCAGCGAGTGTACTATGACGTAATGTGAAATTCACAGAGAAACTCGCGGATTCTTCCACTGACTGCTGCGGCACACCTGCACCAGGGTAAACCTCCGCCTACCCCAGTCCTGCTTTACAGGTGAAAATAGAGCAACAGGACCGCTGAGTCTTTGATTTTATTTATTTTCTGCTGTGTTTTACTTGCATCTATTTGAAAGACTGAGTGTAAACACAAAAAAATATTTTATTTTATGTGCTGGAATGTGCAGAAAATAGGTTTAAATGTTAAACTAATTTCTTCCAGTCAGAGAATGTTGCATATAATTAAGTTTTTGCTTGATGCATAAAGTTAAAAGATTTAACATTTTAAAAAGAGACGTTTCCATTTGATTACATTTTGTATGATGGATTATGCAGAAAAAGTAGAATTGGGCTGAAAGATCTATCGCTTTATCACCTATTCAGGTTGTAAATCGTGTTTTTTAAAAGTAACTAAGTAACTAAGTAATTAATTACTTTTGAAAATAAGTAATCAGTAAAGTAACGGGATTACTTTTTGGGGGAAGTAATCAGTAATTAGTAACTGATTAATTTTTTCAAGTAACTTGACCAACACTGTTTACCAATTATTTTTTTAAGAGTCAGGTCAAGGCTCCAAAAGCCCAAAGGCGATATAAGGGTGGCGGCTCACAACAGTTTTTGTTTGCTACATGGATCATTTTAGTTCAGGTTGGTGTCTTTCCTTTTGTTATATTTCTTTAAGAGTTCAAAATGTGTTGATTACATAAATAAAATGTAATTTTCTCTGTAGCACTTCATGGATTTCATAAGCAGCACACCTTAGTTATTCACACAAAGGTAGAAAACAATATATACAGTGTTATCTTCATTTTAGATGTCAAAAAGTATTTGCGGCTCCCAGTGTTTTCCTTTGTGTGGAAACCAGGTCCAAATGGCTCTTTGGGTGTAAAAGGTTGCAGACCCCTGGTCTAAAGTTTCATACCGATCCATTGAAACTGTTCGTTATGTAAAATCCCCTAAAAGATCCACATCTGGACACACAGGTGAGCTGCTTCCTGGAATTAGGCGGGACTGCACCTGAAGGTGGACAGGTGGGAGGGGCTCAGCAGAGCAGCACTCAGCTTCATTTTGCATCCTTAGAGTTCATAAACAACAGATTTTAATAAGAAAAAAGCTTCTCTCTCATGTCTTTTTCATTTTTCTCCTCTTTGAAAATACTTGATTTTCTTCTAAATTCAACTTTAACAGTGAACACTGGAAAATGTCTCTCCTTTCTTTTCTATTTTATTTGCATCAATTTTGCATTGGACTTCTCGATGTGTGTTTGTGTTCAGTTGTGACTTCTTGGCTTTTTACTCTCCTACATATACCACTAACTGCAGTTTGTCACACATCTTCAGTCATTTGATTTTTAAATAAATGTAATGAACATAGTTGTAATCAGACTTTCTTCAGCTACAATCAATGATTCCTGGAAACAAGAGGAATATTCTTTTAATAAAGACAAATCTAATCAGTCCAAACATTTTCAAAGATCTTGATCATTGTAAAGACAATGTAGCTTGCCACCGCACTACTCACAAAGAATTCTTCATTACAAAAAACAGAATTATAAAAACCATTTACCATTAGGCACTATATACATGTATTTCATACAAGATTAAATGGGATTAGCTGGCAGAGGTTTGTAGCCAAATCCAGGACAAAAAACTCTAATAAGATCAATCAAGCCTTCATTCAGCAGTGTTTAACAAAAAAATCCAAAGACTTCAGTGGAGAAACACAAGAGACCACAGTCTGACCAACTAACAATGAAGGAAGGACAAAAAGCTTCAAACATTAAAAGAAGAAAACTCAAACTCAAATCCACTGATTAAGTAGAAAGTAAACACTAAACCCTCAGAGTGTGAGAGCAGTAAACAAAGTGATCATCACGACACAAAGACATGGAAAAACTGAAGAGTCCAAATAATTTTCTGCGCATTATGCACAGCCTCCATATGCAGACATCAATATCTGTTACAGGATTTAAAACAGGCTGAAACTGTTTAACCCTGAACTGAGCTGGAGCTGCTTCCTGTTGTTTTCATGTCACTTAAAAAAAATCCTGAATGTTGACTTCTTAAAAAAAGTTAAAGGGAAGATTAATGTTAGAGTGAATTGTTAAATGGTTGTCATTTTTATTCTTACCATTTGTACTTTAACTGTGTGTTGAAAG
>CAKLIZ010001809.1:0-17012 GCA_922035795.1 Oreochromis mossambicus | reverse complement strand
CACATTTAAATCTTACAAATATAGTTATTTGGCTTATATCGTGATATATATCGTTATCGCCTGAAATGAAAAAAACATATCGTGATATGAAAAAATCTTACATCGCCCAGCTCTACTTCAAAGCGAATTCCATGGTGACGCTGGAAAAACTTGCCACCTGATATTCGTACTTCAGAGTCTATACAGTCTTTCAAATCCCATCATAAAGCTCACTTTGTTATGTTGGCTTTTAATCCGAGTTCAGTTTGAGTACCATTTTTTTTGTTGTTTATATTAAATATAATGTATTTGCTTCACCTCATGTCTTATTCTTTTGTATTTATTTTTATACCGTTTCCACTTGTTTATTAACTAACTTGAGAAAGCACTGTGGTCAACTTGCTTTTAAATGTACCATAGAAATACAATTGACATTGACCTTGAAATTTTACCAGAGCATCTTTTTAAGTACCAGTACTACTTCTTCATTATACAAAAACTTACTTACTTTTTCCAATTATAAATGCTGTATTGATTGTTAACAGATTTGACTAATCCTACAAAACTGATTATACGCTAAAACTGAGATGTTTATTTCAGCTCACATAAATGTTTGGAGGGCTTCATGGATACTCTATACTCTAACCCTATCTTGGCATACGTTAGGTCTCTTAGTAGCAGCTGAGCATCAGTTAACTGCCAAAGCCTGCCGGAGCAATATTACTGACCATGTCCACACCTTTATGACCAGAGAGTACCCATCTTCTGACGGCTCATTCTGCTGCTCATTTCAAACTGATTTCTTGAACATGAGAAAAGATACAGTCCAGTCCAGTCCAAGGATAATTATATGGAGACAGGAATGAGGAATGAGCATGTCCCCTTTTTAATTAATGCACAATTTTTATTTTTATTTTAAAGTTTAAATAAGTGAGTGGGTTCATCACCTTCATTCACCTCCTCATTATCATAAGCAGCAGTGCATTGAGTGGAGCTCAGGAGTTTGGTCATTCAGGACCTCAGACCAGACCCACTACTCCTTCACATCAGAAGGATCCAATTGAGGCGATTCGTATTTCAGAAACTGCTGTGATTTTCCTCACACTACCATCTCTACGGTTTACAAACGTCAAAAAAAAAAAGAAAATATCCATGCAGTGGCAGTTGTCTGAGTGAAAATGCCTGGTTGATGTTGAGATCAGAGGAGAATGGACCACTTCAAGCCCATATGATGGAAACAGAAGCTCAAATAACCACTTACTACAACCAAGCTATGCAGAAGAGCATCTATTCACGTTAAACCTTGAAGCAGATGAGCTACAGCAGCGGAAGACCACACCCGGTGCCACTCCTATGAGCTGAGAACAGAAAACACAATAGAAGACTGGAAAAATAAATGTTGGCTGGTCTGATGAGTCCTAATCTCTGCTGTTAAATTCAGACGATATTGTCAGAATTTGGTGTGAACAACACGAAAGCATGGATCCATCCTGACCGCAGTTTACCCATCTTTTGATGCCTGTTTCCAGTATGATAATGCATTATAAACAAAGCTCAAATCATCTTAAACTGGCTTCTTGAACATGACAATGAGTTCACTGTACTCCCGCGGCCTCCTGATCTATATCGAACAGAGCACCTTTGGGATGTAGTGAAATGGAAGATTCACATTATGGAGTGTGTGAGTGTATTTTTACTTTCTGCTCACTGATACCAACAAAAATCAAATGAAAAAAGACAAAAACTAAATCAATATCTGCAGCCAAAATTAATTATTCATCATTATAGCCGTCTAAAATAACACCAGTATCTCTGTTGATCTGCCATTACAATCGTGTGTGTGTTATACCTATGGAGCAGTAAGAAATATAAAAGAGTGGAAGCCACCCTCTACACCTTTTTGAAAATCTTGTGTTTAATGAGATAAACATGACAATTATATTCTGAAGCAAATTTCTAAATGTTTTCTAAGCATTCTTGGACAAAACATTCCACGAATTGGACAAAGAAAAGAGCTGATGCTTCCAAGTTTGGTTTGTTTGATATGAAAGCATCCACTGAATGCCTTTAACTTAATTTAATCATGACTTGGAAATTCTCCACCACTGCAGCTGCTCACCGAACCAACATAATAACTTAATAATCATAATTGCATTGCATTGTTTAAGTGGAGGCCTGCAGATTAGACAGCTCCCCGTGGGCTAAGCACGCTTTTGCAAACAGGCGTTTCAGCTAATGGTTCCCTGGAAAGAGCGCTGTGTTAAAGGCTGATAAATGAGCACCTCCATTTATGGCACTCAACACACCCAAACACACACGCGTACACACACAGCTGGCAGACAAGCACTAATTTTAGTTTTAATTGAATTCACCACCTCTTGAATTCATCTCAGGGTTGTGATTAAGAACAAAAGCTGCGCTGTGAAACAATCACGGCTGATTTCTCCTTCACAGCTCAGAAACACCTCTGCTGTTCCCCATGACTGATTTTCAGCTGAAGTGTGCAGTGAGGGGAGGAGACCAGTGTGTATACCAGGCCTGTGTTTTTAAGACTTTCTTCTTAGCAAGAAGCACATGTGTGGCCATGTGTTCATGAAGACACCATGTGTTTGCATGCTTGAGTGTGGATACCCGTCCATCTCGTGCATTGTGCTTTCAGCAGCCACAGTTATTGTCAAAATTGGCCCGGGTTCCTGCACTATTAAAAGCCACAAATCAATGCTTTTTTAAGACCTTTTTAAGACTTCAATTAAGGAAATGCACTTGTGAAATGATGACATATTGACCCAGTTTCCTGTGCTTGGATGGAGCCTCTCAGGAGGGGGGGGCGGTTGTGTTTTTAAAATTGTGCCGCATTTCTTTGGCTACGTTCACACTGCAGGTCTTAATGCTCAATTCCGATTTTTTGATCAAATCCGATTTTTTTGTCTGCTTGTTCACACTACACATAAAATGCGACATCAAACGCTCTCCAGTGTGAACGCTCAATGCGGCCCGCATGCGCAAAAGAAGATGTCACACACAACTCGCTCTGTTTAGACCCAGAGCAAACAATATTGTTTGACTGATGGCCCTTAATATAAAGACTGCGGACTTTATGTTTCCAGATTTTTGCTTTAAGTTATTTTATTATTTACATATTTAATGTAGATGACCTAATAATGATCCTTTTTGCTGTTTTAGAGGAGCGGTGCTTCAAAGGATAGTTGCAGATTTCTGTCAGAATCTGCAGAAAATACAGTAAAAATAAAATGTTCACATTTCTCCAACGTTGTCTTCCTAACAGTTTCACCGGATGGTAGGAAATCGTTCGCGATGTCCTATCGGGCGCTTCTCCGGCGCTGATAATTGGCGTCTGTCTTGTGTCAGTGACGTAAAAGACGGATTTAATGCGACTTGACCGTTCACACAGTAGTCGCTTTCTAAAACATCGGATACGTATCGGATTCAGTACCACATACGAAAGTGACCCAGATCGGATTTGAAAATATCGGATTTGTGCCGTTCACACTGTCATACCAAGATCGGATACGGGTCGCATAGGGGCGAAAAAATCGGATTTGATGCGCTTTCGCCTGCAGTGTGAACGTAGCCTTAGTCTTTTGGTTTTTCCAATAAACACAAGCCCCCAAAAACCATCCACTTGCCATTTGGAGCCTCTCTAGCTTATTATTCACGCCTAGCACATCTTTAAGCTAACTCACAGTGTGCATGTGATATTCCAGACACCAAAAATTCAATGCCAAATATTCAGAAAAAAAAACAAAAAAAAACATCACACTCAGGCTGAGTAAAGTTTAAGTGAAGACATTAAGCTTTGTATCAGGATTTTTTTTCAGTCCAAATAATCCGAACTGGTAACAAGATCTTAATGAGCAACTTCTTGCTGTGGTTTGGTTTGGTTTCAGTGAATTCTTCATGCCATATGTTGTTGTTTGCCAATCACTGACCCTGGATATGACCTTTTATTAGGAACAATGTAACCGTCATCCTTTATATTAGGGTGACTACAGCTCTGTAGCGAGAAAATGAGGTTGCAGATCATTCACTAACCCTCCAAATATTGCTAGTATTTAGTTTGTGTCCGACTCAAATAATTTATTAAGAACATGGTATCTCATATAGCTATTTACTTACTGTTAGCTTCTAACTCAGCCAAATAAAACTCCTGGACATTAAACTTTACAAAATACGTCTTTCTAATAAACAAAATCAAAAGCAACAACAATACTGAACAAGTGAAGATATAAATATAACATCTTCATCACATGTTGAGAAAATGTGACATTTTCGACTCTTGTCCTTACCAATTTAAATGTTGGATTAGATGGCAACACACACTGCCACAAACACAACAACGTAACAAATGTTTGTTTTTACTGCAGCTGACAGAAAGGAACATATCACCAATGCATCAGAATATCCAATTCAACCCTGTGTGCCGGTTTCAAATATTTAAAACAGTTTACCATTTTTACAACACTAATCAATAAGTGCACCCAGGCTCTGGGACATAAATATACTCAGTTTGAAACCAGAATAAGTGAAAACATCAATGTTCTGTCATGTGACTGTAGAACAGGGACTACAAGAGAAAGAAATGGAAAAGGACAGCAATGACGGAAAGAAGGATTCATGTCAGTGACTATGATGTTAGGAGGGAAAAAAAAAAAAAAACACACAGATGAGAGACTGAGGTCCCAGAGTGAAATATCTCATTAACTCCAGAGGTCAAATGTTACAGTACCTTGTGCCACATTTAGTGTTCTGTTAAATAAAAACCAGGTGTGTGCTAAAGCTGAACAGACCTGGAGATAAGTTGGGGCCTAAAAGGATTACAGGTCCCCCCTGGGCTGGGTCTTGTTTGTAATGTATACTTGAGCAGAGGTTCCCAGGCGCTCTGGTCTGACCTACTTCTACAGTCCTGGCAGCTGAACTCAAGAACCCCTGCATCGACACCGCCCATCACACTCCAGATGTGCTGATCTGAGCTAAACTGGAAGCTATTTAACAATGCTTACAACATAAAAATCTATATTACTGTAATTAATCTTCGTTTGGTCAAGGTTGTTTCTTTTACAGTAAGAACTGCACTTCCTCTAATGGCCACTGTGGTCTCTCAGGACAGTTTCCTCCTTTATAACAGCTATACAGTGAGCTTTTCTTCAAACATGAAATGTGAACTTCGGTACATCTTAAAGTTAGTGGCATGGCTGCTTACACAGCTGTAGCTGCTAGCTGTATGCTAGGACTCACCTTCACTAACTTCAGTTTAATGTCACTGAGCCTTACCTTTCGATTGCGTTTTTATGTTTTTTGAGCATTTTGAAAGGAATTCTCTAACAAATCATAGCCTGAATGAGTCTTTATTAATAAGCACAACTCGTGGGGACTCGACTCAATTGGTTGTATTCTACTTATATTCCTGTTTAACAGGAAGGTTACTAAGTGCAACCGTAAGTGTTAAATATTCATTTATGTCTACGTAGACAGGAACACATGATTTTCACTGATTTATCAAAGTTAATTTCTGTATTACTAGAAATAGATTGTATGTAATATAATCAAAACCCTTTTGTTCTCACTCAGTAGGGGCTTCGAGCTCAGGGGTCATGGTTTGTTGTTTGAGAAGGCTGGTACTTTTTTTGGAGTAATTAAAGATTTTTTTTTTAAAAAAGCTCACTTTCCCTCTCATAAACAGTTTATCTACATTCATTCACATCATACAAACACCATGAATTTACATTCCCTAATGCGTGCATGAGACAAACCCAGGCATGTCTGAAAGCCAGAGCCACGTGTCTTTTCTGATACAGATTTAGCATCTGAAAAGGAACTACTTCATCAAACTTTTTTTTAAAAAACTGTTTCTGCTAAAAGTGGAAACAAACTTGTTTCACCACTGCAGGCAAGAACATGGTGTCAAGTACAACTTGGTTATGAAGGAAGTGATAGTGGTATGACAGCCATGTTGAGTCATCATGGAAATTACTGATGTGGTTACATCAGGTTATAATATCCTAGATTTAAAACATTTCTCAGTGTTATGGTGTGAATATATAGCGCAGGCATCTGATGAGTTACAAGCTTTAGCTACTTTAGCTGTTGTTAAACTAAAGTGTAAATGAGTTATTTTAAACTTTTACTTCAAGTTTGCTTAAACAAAAACTACAAATGTTCTTCAAATATCATGTCATAATTTTGAGGCTATATCGCTGCCCCACAAGCATTAGCCAATTAGAAAAGAGAGGGATTGTCAAATAATAGTAATGAAGACACAATAATATTTGGAAACAACTTACCACTCTCACTCAGAATATAAACAAAGATGGTGACGGCAAAAAAAATAACCCAAAACAACAACGACAAAAAACATGGGCGCCTTTTCTAAATTCTGATTGGGTGGGCAGCCTTCAGCGCAGAGGCTACAGGGTCTATTTAGCAGAATTTTGTGGCCCAGCAATACAGCAATAATAAAAATTAAAGACATGAAACTCTGGTAAACTTACCTTTAATACTGCGACTTGAGTCCGGACATAAAAGCCACTTTGTGAGGTCATTTAAGAGCTTTGTTGCCTCTTTAGCTTGTTAGCAAACATTCCTCTTCGTGTTTTTCTGACATTTCATAAAATCCCGCGTGACACCTGCGTCATAGACGCTGCCCCCTATATGAACTTTAACCTTTGGCAAGAAATACTCCCACAAAAGTTGAAACAAGTCAAAAATACTTGAAGTAGAAAAATAAAATAAAAGCCTTTTATCTAAAGGTACATCGGAAAAACGTTTTTTGCATTAAAAAATCAAATTGTTATCAAATTGGTTAATCACCTAATCGTTTCAGTTTGACTGCTAGGGTAGTTAAACAACGCAACAGAGATTAATATTTTATGATTTCTTCAATTGTTCGTTTCTTTTTGTGTTTTTAAAGGTGAGATGGAAAAATGGGTTCGCAATTTGAAAGTAGTATTTTTTGAAAAGTGTTATTAGTTGAAGAATGAAGGCGTACATAATTTTAAAAGTCTACGTATATTAAAGGAAATTTTAAAATTGCATAAATACATTTTTACTCTACTAGTATCTTTACATTACATCCACAGATCAGAGTAATCCTTTTTTATCTACTACTGAACATTCGTCCACTTAGTTTTAGCCTTTTCTTCTTTCTTTAAACCAATTTTCTGAGTGTTTAGAGCTTTTTACATTAGATTACTTGTACAAACACTGACTTTGTTATTTTACATTTTGGCATGTTTCATATGAGCATCCACCATTGCAGTAGTTTGTATATCACCGAAAGTAGAAGGAGAATAATAGAAAAATAGTATTTCCTGCAACCTTCAGCCCTTCACTTAGCTGACTGTTTAACTCAGGCTGAAAATACAATGATAGTTTATATAAAACGTTTATACACAAACCTAAAAAAGGAGGTTTTAATGTAAAATCACATTGTACAAAAAAAGCATGTGGATGTTTGAGTGCAGGAGGAAAAAAGGAAATGATATTTAGACTAAATGCAATCATTTTCTCACAGGTTACATTTTAATATTTGGGTCCCACAGGTCACTAATAAAATGTTGCATTAAATATTTACCTTTGACTTCTTTTTGTATAAAGTCAACAAGTACAAGACATATTTGTTCTTATGAATATGCTGTTATATAACTACTGAGAATCTGTTTTTCTTATTCTTATTGTTTCTAAAAACCTAAAGACCATCTTACTCCATGAACAAAATCAGGACCTTCCCAGAATGATGGAGCTATTATCCAGAGAACTGACTGGTCAGGTGGTGGTTTTTCACCTCTTGATCTCTTATCTCGACCATAACCTTCTCAGGATCATATTAGGCCACCTTCATAAAAAACCCAGAGTTAAATCTGAGGTAAGCTCTGAGGTTTTTACTCTGTCAGTTAAATCCCTGAGTAAGCAAAGCTACAAAGCAGCAATAGTTCACACTTACTGGACCTTTACGTTATAGTTCATCATTATGTTTTATGTCCTAGTTATTCATTCAAATGTATTAAATCCAGCTGATATATGTTATTTTAGAGTACTGATAAATTAGACTGAGTCATAACAGTTTTTTTGCAGAAACTCCACAGGGGCATCTCCAGTTTCACCCAAAATTTACTTTTTTACATTCATAATAAATGGAGTAAAAACAACATTTTTAACAAATGTTTCTCCCTAGGAAACTGATATAGGACACTGATATAATGCTTTAAGGTTTTAATGTGTGTTGATTTTGGAATATGAGTCCAGCACTGTATAGCTGACCACGTGTGATTTTATTGGCGGACAAATTGCTGATGAAAGTAAATCAGCTTGTTATCTGGCCATTAATTTTATTAGCAGAGTTACATTTAATGGTTTAATTTAATTTAATATGAGCCTGAGGGGATTGTGAGGACATGCCAGACTGGGACAGAAGGGATGATGAGCCAGAAACAAACAAATAACTGAAGAATCATAAAATGCAGCATTAGTGCTTTACAATAACGACCCGAACCTGAAGCAACATCAAACCTTTTTGAGGGTGCTGTCATGAGGCGCTGCAGGCTTTGAATCTGCCTCAGATCTGTTCCTGTGAGCTGGAGGACCTGAGGTGAACCAAGGCAGGCACGGGAATCCATTCAAACTCCACACAGCAAGGCTGGAGCTAGCTTTTTAATATGCATGTTTTTATATATGTTTTTGTATCAAAACAACAAATAAAGATTATTATTTTGACATAAGTGTAACACGTGTTTTTAATTTTCATGTCCATCATCTCTATATCCTGACCTCTTAGGGGCCATGGCTCACTGACTGTGTCAGGGGCTCAGTATAACCTACGATGGACACAATGTTAACTACATCCAGATGTGGGTACTGTCTTTAAAAAGAAAATCATGGCACAGGGCAATGGGAAATCATTGCTGTATTTTTCCAAGGATAATACAGCCTTTCCAGTTTCCACAGAGAAAAATAATCCAACATGTAACATTTGACTGAAGAATTCCACCTTATAACAAGTCAGTGAGTTTCAATATAGAGAAACTACTGTGAGTAGAGATAGAAGATCATTGCACAAAATGAAGATTTAGATTGCAATTGCAAAGAAAGCATTCTCTGCAATGCTTGAGTGAAAGACTGATCATCACGAACTGTATGAAAGCCAAGCATGCACAACAAACAAGAGAACTGCAGATACCATCCATGTAATATCGATATAATGAGAATATCACACTGAAAATTGTACTTTTTTTTACTCTTAGTTTGATACATGAATACAGGCACATTCTCTTTGTGACTGACAGCCAATCAGAAGAAAACTGGCTTAAAAGTGGTGTGATTCAGTAAAACAGTTTGATTCAGTAAGAACAAGAAGATTAGTTTATGCAGTTAATCATACAAAGTTACTCTAGCAGAGTCCAAGAATATAAATGAGAAGCTGTAAATGAACAGGATAGGTCCATCTGAAGTCTTTCAAGCCCCCATAAATGTGTCCAGTCCAGCAGAGACAATGCACGCTTTTAATGTTCATCCATTTACATGGTTAACTGTGCTTTGTCCATCGTCCATCCATTTGTAAATACATCCATTCATCCGTCCAGTTGCCCACACTGTGAATCAGATAATCCTTCCAAAATGGCCTTAAATCCACCCACATACACTCCACATGCATCCACCCACAATCTGCATATTAACACTATTAGCATAATTAGAAAACAGTAAATAATTATTTATATTTAGCTCTACAGGCTGTCAGTAAACACACTGCCTGATGTGGACGTAATGAAAACGCACATTCTTAAAATATATTTCTTCAGGAAGAATGTAGGTTAATCTAATTATCTTGAAACCAAAGAGTGATTCCTCATGGCCTGTTTCAAAATAAAGTTAAAAAGACACATGCTAACAGATTAGCCACCTTTGGCTCCTGCATCCTCCCGAGGCTAGAGCAAACAAAAGCAGGGGGTCAATGGATGAGTAATGGGAGGAAAAAGGAATATCTGCTACTGAGACCAGTCATGGAGGCTATTTCAGGCCAGGGCCTGTTTAACAAAGAGTCCTTATTCAGTTCAAATAGGCCATTTATAAAAACAATGGTCAAGGTCTAGAGCCAGACTCCGGAGAGTGAAGGACTGAAAGTGCTTGTATATGTCAAATAAGCCACCTGAAGAATGGCAGCGGTACAAACAGCTAATATTACTCCAGCTATTATTGTCCTGGATCAGACAGAGGAAGTTAGGGTTGTGTAAAAGATGACGGCAGAGCTATATTTTAAAACTAAAGTGGATTTTTGTGAAAAATATGGGAGGAAAAATCAAAAGCTTCAACAAAAGCCATCATCCAACAAGCAGCTGCAGATCTGACCCTATTCATAACTTTTACCATTAGTTTTTGAGCTACTTGCAGTCAGACTGGGTGTTTTATGCTACTGCAGTTAAGAAAAAATACTATTAGTACAAATCTGATGAAATTAGAAATGAAGATGTGGCATTGAGATCCCAAATGTTAGCACATACCAACTTAACTTATTGCCAGACTGTCAAGGACCGTCACTGCTCATTTTCTGGATAAAAAAAATGTCTGCTTGATTACAAGCTGGATAATCAATGATTTTTCCATCACTGTTGCACATCTCAGGGTGTGATATAAGGCCATTTTGTCAGGGAGGATTCATATGTAGTTGTTGTTTCAGACTTTACTGTGTGCATGCTGGGCACAATGTTTATAGAGACAACAGCCAGTGAGCCTGAGCAGCAGGCAGGTTATCTTAGAGATATGAGACATGTGCAAAACCACCACCCACTGACCAATAAACTATCTGGATAAAAGTGGTTCAAGTGTCGTCATTCCTAGAAGATCCCTCTGATGTCAATGCACAGAAAATGAGAGAAGATTTAATTTCAAGAGACCATCTAAATCCTTTGGTTTAGATCAGCGGTCCCTAACCTTTTTGCACCACGGACCACTTTATGTCCGACAATATTTTCATGCACCAGCCTTTAAGGTGTCGCGGATAAATACAACAGAATAAAAGCAGTACCGGTACCCCCAAAAAAGTAGAATTATTCATAACACACGGGAAAAGACCCAGGGAAACCGAGTTAATGGTTAAAACGATAAAAAAAATTATCATAAAAACCCTGAAAACCATACATTTCACACCTGAGCCTCAACTCTCACAACGACTCACGTACTGGTACCAGTCCGTGGCCTGGGGACCGCTGGTTTAGATTCTTAGGGGGAAAATTATTCCTTCCAGTTGTTCCCTCCAATACACAGATATATTTAGCTTTTCTATGAGATGCATGGAGATATAGTCCTTAAATAGGGCACCTATGTCAGCTCATAGCCAATGAAAAAACAAAGAGTTGATTCATCGTCAGCTTCTTGCAACCAGTAATCATGACTGATGGATGTTAGGGGTAGGTGAAGCCAGATAGGGAACATAATTCCTGGATATGTTGAACTTGTTTCAGAGGACAAGCCCCAGAGAATGGTTTGCATTGGAAATTTCCACTTTTCTGCTGGTGTGCATCTTTCTAAAAAAACTGTCAAGGCAGCATTTGTTCATACCAGCTGTATTTGTCCATGTTAGAAAGGCAATGCACAGAAACATATACCCTCCAATTGTTCTTTTCTGTTTCTAAAATCATAATTGCACTCTCCTTGGAGTCCCAGGGCTGAGGAGGCTCACCTGTATTCATATAAATAGGTGCAGGCAGAGCAGCTGGGTTTCTCCTGCATTGCTAGCAGCCTTTTGCTTACACTGCTTTTTGCAATTTTGACTGCAGTCCTGTTTTTACACTCAGCTTTATTAGTTTGGTTTATTAACATACCTGGTGAAACCTGTATAAGACAGCACATTTTATGGTTGGTTTAAACCATTTAAAACAAGTTTCTTTCTTTTTCTTCTTCCATAAACTTCCCCTCCTAAAACTTTTTTCAAGTGCAGCAAGTTTTTGTAGCATATCATATACTGAGTTCCTCTGAGCCACAGATTTGGGGACTCCAACAGAAGGCTAGAAACTAAAGAGCTAAAGACAATTGGTCTCTTTTTGTGCCACGATTTTCTAATACATCCTGAACTGGAGATAAGTGACATCTCTAGGACTTTACAGTCTTTCCTTCCATTGTTCTGCAGGCACTGCTTACCAAAGGCAGCACCTAAGTGAAGAACCAAAATATGCCGTGCATCTGAAAGAACTGAAAGAAATTCTGCATACAGCAACTCTTGTTGCCGTGCCTGTGCCATTTGTAATTGGCTGACTATGAAAATTAAATAGAAGAATACACTAAAAACTTGCATGAAAAAAAAAAACAGTTCAGTGAGATCTTCTGTTTTATTTGAAATGTATAATATAAACATTAAAGTGATGGTATCACTATCAACACATTCAGATGTGGCTCTGTAAAATTATGGGGTGTCATTTATCATAAAGCGGGATTACGGCTGATGTATGACCACCTTCTTCTGCTATCACCCCCAAACCGTGTCGCTGTATGACAAATGAAGCGTCTTATCTTTGCGTGAAGATGTATGTACTTATTTTGGACTGTTAGAGGTGTTTTCTCTTTTCCAAGCCAGAGCAGCTGCTCCAACTTTTTGAAGCCAACTCTTGTGTGTATTCTCCGAAACTGTGATTTCAACACAGTTTTCACACCAGTCAAACAGCTCTTCTCATTTATCATCTATTCAAAACAAATAAACAGGCTGAACAACGGAAGATGGAAAAGATAGCCATCAAAGATAAAACATGTAGCAAAGGTTTAAAGAAATAGCTTCATTCTTTTTTCTAGCGAAAACTAAAATCAGATGATTGGTTCTAAACTAATGTGTTTGTACTGAAATTTAACAGTTTGGGAGTTAAAAAGCTCATTTGTTGGCTGAGATTAGGCAACAGGACTAAAACCACTTTACAGCAAATACACAGCCAGCAGCTGATTCACTTAGCACCTCATTAAAGGCGTGAATACAGGAAAGAGACAGTTTGACTCCCTTCAGATGTGACAAGAATCAGCAGATTGAACCTCAAAGTTCAATATGTCACAGTCTGTTAGTATAAACGACATAAAAACAACAATTCACTCTTTATGTACAGGCCCCAAGAATGTGAAGGCTTGGAAGGACATAGCAAGCATAACATGCAAAAGTGACTGCACTATCAAAAAGAAAATGCCAAATATTTTAATCAACATAAAAGCAGCAGTACAAAATCTCTTTGTAACAGTCATACCGTATATTAAAGATGGATGTGAGCGTTGTGACATCACCCTGAAGTCTCAATAGCTGCTACCATGCTTTTTAATCTTTTAAGTGACCAGTGGCATCCAAATGGACTACATTTTAACATTTTAAAGGGAAGTCCAGCTTTGGTGAAGAAGTGCCAGGAGTGTAAACACTCGTGTACAGCATGCACTGACCTTAGATAGATAAGGATAAGATGTGTTGCTGTCAAAACTAAATTATCAAGATGGTGTATTAAAAAAAACAAACACACATAGAGACATACACATTTAAAAAAAGGGTGGAGAAGATGTGAAAAAGCTGGAGTCCCCAAAGTCCTGAAACTAGCAGATTTGATAGTCTTAAACTTGGCATTATTCTGCTAATAAAAAGCAATTTCAGTCACCAAAACTGGAGCACAGACCCCTTAGACATGCTATTAGTACAGTTAACCACAAGCCACAATAATTACCCATTCAATCAGTTCAATTCCATCACTACCCGACTAGTATGGCGTTGCTTGCAATTGCCTCTTTGTTCATGTTTGTTCGTTAATGTAATGTCTTTGATATGCTGCTTAGAGATGGTGGTGATTCTCAAAGAAGAGCCAATGAGAACCCAGTGAAAATGAAAAATGTCTGTCTGCATGCCAAAGTATCCTTGGGAAAGATACTGAACCCTAGGTTGCTCCACTGGAGTACAAATGTGTATAAATGTTAGCTAGAAAGTACCTAGATGTAGAAAAGCATGTTTGTGTGAATGGGTGTGAATGAGGTATGTTGTTCAAAGCGCTTTAAATGCTCCAGTAGGGTACAAAAGTCCAGTCCAAAAGAACCAGTCCATTTACAATAAAACCAACAACACAAAAATAGTCAAGTGTTCCATTTTTGTGACATGAATTTGCTTAGTGAAGCCCAGCAGACTGCCTGTATAGGCGCACCTGTCAGTAATAGTGTCCATTCCATTAATAACGCCAACTGTAAGCTTAATAAAAGTTAAACTGGTCAGTTATATAAAAATGTACCCTCTGTGCAGTAGTTTTAATAGACCGTTTCTTTACATGCAGAAGGAAATCAGGAGTACAGAGTGAAATGGCAATACTGAAAAACATAAACCCCAATAACACGATGACTTTCCATTAACCCAAAAAACAGCTGTTGCTTTTAGTCTCATCTGTGTACAAATGAAAATACACACTCAGGCTGCCCACCTTACTGCAGTTAGTGAACCTTAGAGGAGATGATAGGAAAAATGTGTCAAATCTACTCAGGGTTGTTTCTTTCCCGTCCTGGAACAAAACTCTCCATCTTTCCATATAATTTGATAAATGTGAACACATTCCTGGCAGGAGAAATCCTTTGTCTGAGCCCGATTAGAGTTATTCCTGCCCTATAAAGGCAAAAAGCAGCATAAAGAGAGTGAATGTGAGAAAAACAGCAGCCAAGCAGCCAAACGACTTGACAGATTTGAGAAAATGCAGTAATTTATTGACTTAGTGAAGTTTTCCTTCACCAAACACAAGCTGACAAACTGATTAAGTTTCATTTTCCGCACAGATGAGTAAAGTTGTTGCATTTTTGTTTTGCTTTGTAAGGCAGACGGTACATGTGAACATTGTTAGTAGGTCAGTTAGTGAGGGCTTCCCTGCTCTGTAAAGTGAAAACACTCCTCTCATAGTTCTCCGTTTTCGCAGGCTTGCATGGAAGTCATCTTTACAGGTCTGAAACCACTGTACTGTCCATCTGGGCTCGGGTACTCCCTCCTGATTCTCCACACGCAGCAGCTAGGGATGGCAGGATGGGTGTCATTGGGTGGGACCCCAAACCGCCAGCTGATATACTCTCTGTAGGCACAGTGACGCAGGGCGGCAGTCTGAAGCTTTTTCACTGAAGGAGACAGGGGATCCTGGTACAGGAGCACTGCCTCCAGCAGGGAGCGCCGCAGCACCAGCTGCCCAAACAGAGGAGACGAGGTGATGCAGGTGCCCTCGGTCCGTCTGCAGCACAACTCCTCCTCCGGGAGGGAGGAAGGAGCGCAGAAGTCACACATACACCAGGCTGGACGACCGGGTTTGGCATTTGGGTTGGTTTTCTTGTCAAGGGAAGACTGAACATCATCATTCGTGTCATCACTTGGCTGTAGGAGGCAGAGAATGGCTCTCAAGTGTCCTGGATCCTCCTGCAGAGATGAGAGCATCATTTTAACAGTCTGTCTCTACAGTGAGAAACAACATGTTGTTGCATGACATCACACACAAACACACAATTAGGTTTTGTCATCATAGGTTTGTTTTGTTTTTTTAAAAAATCGTGCTTATTATGGTCCCTCAATAAGAACCGATACCGACAGGGTATCTCTGCGGACGGACGGACGGACGGACGGATGGATGGACGGATGGATGGATGGATGTTCTTTTTTGATGAAGCTGCTCAAAACTTTCCTTATATTTACATCAAACAAAGTGTGTGTTTTGGAATGATTTTTAAGAGTCATTCATCTCAGCAATATTACTGAGTAAGAAAACTGATTGGGCAATATTTCTTTGCCTTTTCAAACTGGCATCAACCTTTCTAACCTTTAAAAAAGACTCATGACTTCTATATAGTTAGAAACCTCTCCACATGAGCACACCTGCACTTAACCTGCACCAGAGTTGAGCTGCTGCTGACTAATAATAGAAATGTGCCTATCAGATATAATTAAATTCACGATAGAATTTTCAGAGGTAGGGTATGAACTACGACCTCTTTGTGTTTTGGGAGTAGAAAAGACCTGCTGTGAGAGAAGAATTGTGTGCTACAGGTGAGCACAGATGTTATTCTCATCTCGCTGCCATTTATAATCTGGGTTTGCTCACATGGTGTATTTAAAAGCAGCTGAATTAGCCATTAGCAGCTCCCATTTCTCTCTGTGGGGTTGTATGTGCAGGCTACTATCAACCATCTTTTTTTGTGCATTTTCCTCATTTACACTTTGGTTTCTGCACTCTGTGCTCTGTAGGTTTACCTTACGTGGCTGAACAGACATCGGTTTGATGACCTGTAAACTTTTCTTTTGTGAGCGTTTTACCAGTCGAAGGTTGTTCTCATCAATGTATGAAACACAAAGGATGCACTGCAACACACGGTCACATGAAATAACATTAATGAAAGTATCTATTAAATTTTTTGTCACTGGTTCAGAGCTGCAGTAAACACAAAATCAAATCAAAACACTGATCACCTTCTCTTTATCTTGGATTGATTCCACTTTCCTTTCAGAGTAGTTTTGACCGACCTCTGCAGAGTAACAGCTGGTTCCAATCAACCAGTCGATCAGGATGGTTGTCTGGACGGAAAGACAGACTTTCACATGAATGGAGATGAGGGACACTTTCCTTCAGTAAACGTGAACTTTACACTAAAAACGATAAATTACAATAGACATATACAAAATACAATCCAGTTCTTTAAAAAAAAAAAAATTAAGTCAAAAAGTTACAATAAAACCCACATTTATCACCAAACCTTTCTTGCCAAATTAAAAGGTTCACTTGCCATATGTAAACAAAACTAAAATTACTTAATTTCTTTTTTTTACTGTGCATATTTGAGCTTTTAACTTTTTGAAAATGTTATAAATTAGTCAAAAAACTGTCAAAAGACAATTTCAAAAGTTTTTAAATAAGTTCTTAAAAATGTATTAAATAATAAGGTAACCATGACATTCACAGGACAACATCATGTAAAAACTATAATTAAGATAAAAGTAATATATATCTATCTATCAACAAACACCCATCTCGCCCCTGCGGGCGGTTTATCCTTCAAGCTCG
>CAKLIZ010001808.1:0-29551 GCA_922035795.1 Oreochromis mossambicus | reverse complement strand
TTGAGCAGGAAGAGTGAGCGCTTGTTTTCATGCAGATTACGTCCCGGATCAAAATGCAGTACAATCGTCGTCGTCTTTTTTTTTTTTTTTTTTTTAAATCGTTGTCATTTGGAAATGAGATTGCACATAAGTATGAATCGAGATCACGATTTTTTAACGATTAATCGTGCAGCCCTAATATTAATGATATCTGTGACGTATCAAAAAGGTTAAATTTTATTTTATTTACAGATGACACAAATTTTTATTGCTCAGGAGAGAATTTGAAAGATTTGGTTGAAATTATGATTTCTGAGATGTTAAGATTAAAAAAATGGTTTGATGTAAATAAATTATCTTTGAATCTGACAAAAACGAAATTCATGATATTTGGCAATCGTGTAAAGGAGGATGAAGTCATTATGTCCATTAATGGAGAATTGATTGAAAGAGTTACTGAATTTTGCTTTTTGGATGTAATAGTAGATGAAAATTTGACGTGGAAATCACATATTGAGTATACTAGAAAGAAGATGGTTAAAAACATTTATATTTTGGGAAATGTAAGAGATTTATTAGACTACAAAACAATGCGCATTTTATATTTTTCATTGTTTTTCTCATACTTTAGTTACTGTGTGGAAGTTTGGGGGAATACATATGAGAATACTATAAAACCTCTAAACTTATTACAGAAGAAAGTGATACGAATGATTCATAACGTTAAATATAGAGAACATTCAAATAAATTATTTATAAAATCGAAATTATTAAAATTAGGAGATTTAGTGAAACTACGGACACTATTAATTATGTTTAAGGCTAAAAATAATATTTTGCCTTTTAAGTTACAAAGATTATTTTTAATGTGTTCGGGGGGAGAAGACAGCAGAAGGAAATTTTATTTTAAGCATCAGCTAGCTAGAACTACACAAAGGTTAATGAGTCCAACGGTTAGAGGTATACGACTGTGGAACTCTCATTATAATTTAAAGAATTGTATAAATTTACATTGTTTTAAAAAGTGTTACATGTCTAAAACGATAACTCAATATGAAGAACGTGAACGAAATTGGAGTTAATTGAAAAAGGATCCTTTATTTTTTGCCTCATTTTATTTTATTTACTTATCTTTTCTCCTTGTTACTATGTGGAGTGGTATATTCTGATTGTAAATTTGTTGTTTGGTTTGCGTTAGGACCGGACATAAATGTTAGTTTGTTCCTTGATTTTTGGTTCCCACTTGCAATATAAGTTGGATTGTAGATAGGGGGCAGGGTTTAATAAGAATATTTTCTTCTTCCTGCTGCTTTTCACACATGGTTGCAGTGCTTTACCGATAGAAAGTGTGGTTGGTTTGTCTGAAAGAACTAACTGCGGAAACTGTTGTACCAAGTGTGAAATAAATAAATAAATGAAATCGTAATGGTAAATGGCCTGATTTTTATATAGCGCTTTTCTACTCTCCCGGAGTACTCAAAGCGCTGTATACAACATGCCTCATTCACCCATTCACACTCACTCATACAAGCACTTCTGAACTCAAGTGCAAACTAAACTACATTCACACACATTCATACTCCGATGAACGCATCGGAGGGCAACTTGGGGTTAGTATCTTGCCCAAGGATATTTGGCATGCAGACTGGGGAAGCCAAGGATCAAACCACTGACCTTCCAATTAGTAGCTGATCTGCTCTACCACCTGAGCCACAGCCCCCCCATGTAATTCTCTTTATCTAACTGAATACACTGATACACATTTGTACTGGAAGAGCAATAGTGTTTGCAAAAGATTCATATTTGTGGTAGGATTGGTTTGTGCATTTATTTGACTCATTATTAAATATTATCTCCATTGGTCAAGTTAGTTGCAACAAATAACTTTGAAATATCATTAGTTGTAACCTTAGTCTCTCACCCGGTGGTTCAATTCCAACTGTTTCAGTTTGAATGCCGCCCAATTTCACTTCTGGATAAAGCTCTCTGACAACAGTCAGAGCAGCAATTAACACTTCACGATGGTGGCAACAAACATAAAAATGGACAAAACTGTACACAAAGTCTTTGTGTAAATGTGCTGCAGATGCATTTTCCAGTGCACTGTACCACTAGTAATGCATGAATGGATTGTGCCAAGGGAAAAAATGTTTTCTGACTTGCCACTGTAAAAGCAAAAGGACTACTGCAAGCTCTGCAGTCTAACAGCGTACTAACTAGTTCTCCACCTGCTGCACATTCTGGATGGGATGACCATACAACTTGCAGATGAGAACGAAAGGAGGACTACCACCTCCACATCCAGTCTGAGATGATTGAGTACATCCAAATATGGGATGAGAAACTCACTGGACAAGCAGCTGACTGACAGAAGTGCCATAACAGCAATCGGATTGGTGGGCCAGGGGGCAGAGAGAAAAGGGTTTGGTGGCTGGTTACCAGCAGCTGAACCCTGAAAATAAGAGTGAGCGCATTGTCCACTAGTAAACCGATTGCTCTGTCAGACAGATGTAAAAAAAATAAAGTTTACCTGTGGGAACCCACTGGGCAATACTAGTAAAGTTCTGTTTTTAAGTGTGACACAGGCACATAACCAGCTGAGGATTAGCAATTGTTCATAAAAAGCAACTTCCTAATGTCAGACATGGATGCTAACTAACTTTACAGTGACTCTTTCCAAATGCTGAAAATTGTATAAGGACAGCACGGATCAATTTACTAATAATTCCTGTCTTATGCCTAATGACAAAAAAGAGAGACCAGCCTAGCTAAATGTAAACTGTTTCTACAAATATGTTTATATGTTAAAGGTTCTAATGATGGAACACTGCAGTATCATTAAGTTCATCAAAAACATGCAGCTTATCATTGTTTATTGAATCTGATAGTGTGAAAAAAATAGATAAGCGCCCATCAATGCTTTGTATATTTAATGTGTCAGTGTTTCTGTGCACTCAAAGTGCTCCATATAAATGCTGCAGCACTGATCCCAGCCAGCAAAAGTAAACGACACACCTTCAAAAAGTGTAGGCACAAACAGGCAGACGTCTGCTCACAGTACATCTCAAGCTGTTTGTTGATAAAAATACTATAATGAAGTCCAAAAAGCAGAAATCCAAAGAGCCACAGGAAACACAGGGTGAGAGGAGAGTTATCAGCTCCAGAGCTTAACATGTCCTCAAGGAGAAACTAGGTCCCATGTCACACAGTCATCACAGTGGAGAGATGACAAACATCTTATGTGATGTCCTTCTGTCTCGGTGGCCGGTGAATGTTTCTGACCACACACTTCACCATCCACTCAATGCCTTCGTTCACGCCGTCCCTGTATGGAACAAGCAGATTGTTTCATATTTCTTTTAACATCTATAGAGTGTGAAATTATTTAAGACTTAAATTTCATTGAAAGCAATACAGAAACACATGAAATGTTAAAACTGAGGCATTTCCTAATATATGCTCATTTTGAATTTAATACTGCTGTAGCTGCTTTCCGGACAAACAGCAGCTACTTAATGATCTAATAACATGACTGGCTGTAAAAAGGTGAGTCTTTGGAAAATGAAGGTGGGCCAGTTCACCACTCTGCAAACGGACAACAGTAAAAAACGATGATCAGGAACTGAATTCAAAACGGTGCAAAATATTTCTTTACACAAAGGACAAGGCTGAAAGCAGTTTTACACGGCTGTGATTTTCAGGCTCTCCAGCAACGTTACATTAAAAACAGACATGACAGACAAAGTGGAAATCACTGCATTTGCTGAGAATTACTTGTGAAATCCACTGCATCCACTAATCTGACTTTAAACTCTACAATTAAACTAAAAAAACAAAAACAAATGCTAATGTCTTCTCGGGGGCTCAAGCTCATTTAAGTTGGGTTGAGGAATAGGAGAAGACTGTCCTGTGGGCTGTCCAATCACATTCTGAAGCATCCCTTGTTAAAAAAGGATGACCATCCATCTTACAGTTCAGAAGAATCTGTGATGGTATTGGTTTCTGCTATTGATTGCTGCATGGGGAACTTGCACATCTGTGCAGACCCCATTAATGCTGCTGGAAGTCCAATCCTGTCAACCATTAAAAACCTCTGGCACCCCTTTGAAAATGAAATGTAAACATTTTGCATTTTAACTTCTTGCATTTTAAGTGAAGGGACTGTAATTAAACATTATGTGAGAAAACGTTCGATGCAATGTTATTATTTGAATTTTTTCATGCAAATTTGCATTCAGTGTAATTGAATCAAATAAAAACACAACAATTACTTTCATAGCTTAGCTTCTGTTGAACACAAGCTACATTACATTATGTGTGAGAGCAAGCTGTTGCAAACAAAGTCATCATTTAAAACTATTGTAGTCTTACCCTGTGAGAGCAGTGCAAGGCTGGACTAAACAGTCTCTCTTGCCAATCTTTGGAGCACAATCACTGAAGGTTGTTTTAATGTCGGGCACTGACAAACAGTTCTGAGAAAAAGAACATACACAAAACTGAAGGCAGTGATCAAGTTCAAGATTTAAGATTCAAGGTGTTTATTGTCAATAAAACAATACACACAGTATACAGCGTCCCGAAATGCCGTTTCACCCCAAGGCCCCCATGGTGCATTTATAAGAATATAAAAAATAAATCTCCAAGAGATATAAAACTAGAAATTACAAATAAATAATTACTCGCTAAATTTGGGTAAAATTAAGAGATAAAAAGGTACTATTACTAACTATATCTATGTACAATACAGAAAGGTAGGACAGATACAATACAAAGTGGATTGTGTAGTAGGTAGGTATTGAATACCAGTGCACATGCAAAGTGCAAAGTGCACGTGTAATGAATGAATGACTGGCTTGGTGTGAATGAAAAGTCCAAGTACCGGTACATCTTGCTTATTAGCCAGCACGAGGAGCGGAACGCCTTCCAGTGCCTCACTGCTGATCATTTTCTCTGGAAGAGAAGAGAGATCAATCACTGATTCAATAATACAGCGCTCTGAGAAAGTACCTGCACCTTTTCTGATTCCTTCATCTCATCTCATATTTGTCACACATTTCAGATCTTCAAACTGATCGTAACATCAGACATATTGTCCCTGCGTCTGTGTGGCTTCCTCCCACAGTCCAGAGACATTCACTTAGTGGAGTTAGGTTAACTGGTGAGTCTATATTGTCCATAGGTGTAAATATGAGCGTGAACGGTTGTTTGTCTCTGCTGCTGGCCCAGAGACAGGCTGGCACTCTGTCCACAGTGTTTCGCCCTATAGTAGCTGGAATAGGCTTAAACTTCAGACTGCTCGTCTCTGTGCCAAGCTGGTTTTGGACGAACTGAAGGCTCCATAACATGTTTTGTCTCCAAATAATTGTACAGTTTATCCTTTGCACAGGAAGCTCTGATGATATTTTGTGACAATGGTGGGGAAATAATTTAAAATGATTTTATTCTTGTTATTCTTCTTTGCCAAAAGACATGCAGACTGCTGTTGAACTCTGCTTTGTTGTTTATGTCCCTGTAAAGGACAATTAAGGCCTAACAAAGACAACCTCTGTGTGTGTGTAAGTCCATATATTACAGACTTCCATAACAGCGCTTATATATATATTGAGCTGTTTATAGTAAACGTTATGACTGCACTTCTAGTTATAAGGTTTAGGTGGAAATTATCTCTTCACACAGGGACAGGTCGATCTGAATACCTTTTTTACCTTAATGAACAAAATCATCATTCAAACACTTCATTTCTTATTTCCTTGGGTTATCTCGATCTAATATTAAAATGTGTTCGATGATCTGACATGTAGATATGACAAAGAAACAAGAAACCTCCACCACAGCAGCTCCCTCCTCTCTGGGCAGGATTTCATTTTAAAGGAATAGTACTGTACTTTGTATATATTCTTACTTTAACAAGTTTGTATTAAAGTAAAAATAACACATTTTGGGGTCAACTTGAAAGAAAGGCAGATGTGAAATGTAAAAGTGAGATCAGAGGTCAAATGTGACATATTTGGATACAAACTATAATGTTTAGAATCACCATACACCAGTGTCATTTCCCGAATGTTGCCAATACAAACAAAGGAAATAGAATTTTAAGCATAGACATTTTATAGAATTTTGACCTTATTTGGCCCTGAAGAAGAGTTCTGAGGTACAAAACCCCCCAATATAATTACCTATATATTGAAAATACAAACAACTGTAGCAAGCAGCATAGTTTTAAATAGCTCTGTATGGGATTGTTGTCACTTTGATGTTCAGATTAATCTACTGATCTTGAAGGCGAGGTCAGAGATCAATATTTTAAATATTTATGCTGTACTTTCTATGTGTTATATTTTCTACTTGTGAGAATCACAGTTTCTATGTTCTAAGGCTTTTTGTGGCTTTTTGTCACTTTTTGGGGTGATCGTGGCTCAAGAGTTGGGAGTTCGCCTTGTAATCGGAAGGTTGCCGGTTCGAGCCCCGGCTTGGACAGTCTTGGTCGTTGTGTCCTTGGGCAAGACACTTCACCCGTTGCCTACTGGTGGTGGTCAGAGGGCCCAGTGGCGCCAGTGTCCAGCAGCCTCGCCTCTGTCAGTGCGCCCCAGGGTGGCTGTGGCTACAACGTAGCTTGCCATCACCAGTGTGTGAATGGGTGGATGACTGGATGTGTAAAGCGCTTTGGGGCCCTTAGGGACTAGTAAAGCGCTATACAAATACAGGCCATTTACCATTTACTTTTTGAACAATAAATCATGAAGTTTACCTTAAAGACATTGGTGCATGTAAGCCAAATTTTTATGGATAGTTAACATGACCCCACAGTTTTTATCAGAATTCATACAAAAGCTTGCGAACTATCTTCAAGTCAGACAGAAGGTCGAAGGTAGGGCTGGGCGATATATTGAGTTTTTTTTAAATATCGATATATTTTTATACGAGATTTAAGACGTGACAATATCATTTATATCGATATAGTATATGTTACGTTCTAACTATACTTGTGGAGCCGCAAGTTTGCCTCTCTTTCATCCACTTTTGTCTCTACGCAACGTTACTCGGCCTCGCCTCTCCTTCACAGTTGACAGCGCGCCTTATGTATGAATTCTGGTTGTGCTTACTGACCGCGAACCGATTTTATGTGGTACACGGCGCTCAGCAATTTGTCAAAAAATGTTTTAGTACGACTTTGGTAAGCTACGGAGCTGCACCGCTTGATGGATTGTCGGAGCATTACGGCTACCGAGGAGCCTCGCAGAGTGATACGTACTGTGCTTCAACGTAATATTACCGTATTGTGTGTGTATAAGGACCATAAATGGCACCTGTTCAGAGACATGGTTACGAAGCGGATTTCAAACTCCAGGCTGTCAGTCACGCAGTAGAAGTTGGGAACAGAGCAGCTGTGAAATCTGTCTTTGTTATTATGCTCAGCGACTTTTAGTTTACATTTTGACTGCACAATTGTGAGCTCTTTATTATGCACAGAAACAATATTGTTTTCTTTTATTTATGGAGCATTATTATTTAATAAATGCTCATAATTTATTTTTGAGTAATTTTTTCATGTACATCTATGCTGTATGTTAATAAACGTGCCTGTGTGACATCTGGGACACAGCTTTGACTAAGAACTCTCTATTTGTTCTTACTTTATGGCTTTAAAAAAAATATCGAGATATACAGTATATCTTATATCGCCATCCAGCTAAACATATCGAGATATGAATTTTAGGTCATATTGCCCAGCCCTATTCGAAGGTTTGCACAAACACTAGCAAAAACATAACCTCCTTGGTGGAGGGATTAAGGAAGTGGGCAAGTGCTTTGTCACAGCACTATGAATGCCAGAACACACACAGAGAGAAGAAGGTTACTCACCAAAGGCCTCCTTTGATTCTGACAGACGCTCTTCATCAGTTGAATCTATCACATAGATGACTCCATGGGATTCAGCGTAGTACTAAATGCAACCATGAAGAAGAAGAAAACACAACACAACAATCGGGTTGGTGGTTGTATTCCTGAAAGTACTGCTATACTGCGGTTAGTAAAACCCCATTTCAGAAAAGCATTTCACTGCAGTAACTGGCAAGTAATTTAATATTTATTTTACACAACAGGACAAAAACAACATGTCAAATTCTGAAATTAAGAATTTCATCAAAATGTAACAAGTTTGTACACTTCTAACTCTGTGTTTGGGACCTGTGGAGGCTCACTGCTGTACCTTTGAAAGACAAGGATTTTCCCTGCTCAACATTGTGGGCCTTCACATCTGTATGTATCCATCCGCATTAATAGGGCCTTCACTGATGTGTATGTTATCCATCCCATGTTCAAGATGCAACACAATTTACTATGACAACAATGGTTCCCCTCCTATCTAGTCTGCAGATCACAACATCCATGACCAAAACAATTTTCAATTCTGTTTCCACTACACCTGAAAGTTTGAAGGTGGAGCTGTCAATTTAGCTGTTGACCAATATCCCCACTCTTCTGTGCTGTGGGTGAAAGATTAAGTAGAAGTAATTCTTCAATGTATGTTTTGGCTAACTGTCGTGTTGGAAGATAAATCAACAACCGAATGTTGCTGCCGACTGCTTTAAGTTTACTTTCTTCATGATTCCTTTCACCTTGATGAGATTTCCAGTTCTAGACACACTGAAGCATCCCCACACCTTAAAATTCCCACCACTGTGTTTAACTGTGGGGATAGCGTTCTGTGGGTTGTATACCTCTACCTTCTTCCTCCAAACATAAGCAGCATCTCTAGGGCCTAGGAGCTCTAGTTTCATCTCATATGACCACAGGTCACGCTTCCAGTATGCATAATGTTTCTGCATGTTATCCTTAGCATACTTTAGTCTGGCTTCAAGGTGTCTCTTCTGCAGAAGTGGACTGTTTCTTGGTCTGCAACTTCACACTCTATTCCTGCGCAGGGTCTCAGTGATTGTCTTCTTTGAGACTACAATTCGTGACTTTGCTGAGTCATTTAGTGTCTTGACAGTTGTTCAAGGGTCCTTTGGCACATCTCTCACTAGTTTTCTTTCCAGAGTCTTTGAAATCCTTTACTTCCTACTTTTGCAAGGCTTGTTCTGTACTGTTAAGCTCTCTTTGAATTTTTCTGTGATACTTCTCGCTCCAGTTCTTGAAACGTGGAAATGCTATGGTCATTTTGGATATCCATCTCCTGCTTTGTGAGCACAACAACTTTTTTCTCTAGTATATACTGATTTCTTTTGTTTCTAGCATGACGCTTCCTCAAATGACAGCTCCAACCCTTGCCTGATATTTTAATACTCTGAGTAAATTAGAAAATAACCCTCCGTTTTAGCTGGATTTTACAAGCTTTGAAGATCATTGGACACTAGTGATTTGTGTTTTGGCTCAATCAAAAAGTCAGATTTTAGGGTGCTAAAAATATTGAACCTGGTAATATTTTTCTGAAAATCTGTTATTCTGTTATTGTATGTAAACAAAAAAACAATATGCTTTCGAAAGTATTAGCATGTTTAAAAAGGCTATGTTGAAAATCCCTTGGAGCACTTGGAAAATGTTGACAAAAACTTCTGCCCTCTGCAGGTAGCATTGTTCTCTCAGATGGATTCTTTTTTTCAAAACTGGTAAAGTGTTGCCAAATATATCCATGCGGCCTGCCAAGGTGCAGTCGATGTATGCTAAACACTGTGAAAATATTACATCTCCAAAATAGAAATACTATCTATGTTAGTGTACAGGATGTGACAAAATTCCTCTTTTTTAACTCACTTTGTCCCACAGAGACTGGAGCTCCTCCTGACCTCCCAAATCCCAGAACATTAGACGAGCCTTGCCAACATCAATTGTGCCAACTGTAAAGGAAAGCGAGAGAAACGTTATAGATCAGCAGTTCAAATCGAGAACGTTCTGTGAACAAGAAAGAAGGTAGCATTAGAACATGGAAGAATACATTGATGCATTGATTTGTCCTTCAGCTAGACCATATTAAGTTTGTCTGTACCAAAATGGTTAAAATAAGAAATTACAATTAATTCCTGCAGTTACTCATTAAAAAAGAACTAATAATCATTTTTCGTTGTTAAGCAGTAATTACACACTCAAAAAGCAAGCGATTCCTGCTACTTTGACAAGGCAGGAGAGTATTGTGAAGGAGTTCATGCTGATGCAAGCATAGCACGATTTACTGGAATAAGATGTCCATAACACTGCGACATTCACTTACTGTTCAGGCCAACTGTAGTGGTGATCTTGGATAAAGTCATCCCCTTGTAATTCTTACTAAACTTTGTTTTGGTCTGTTCCAGGAAAGTCTACAGACAGAAAAAATAAGAGCAACAGTTAGACTGGTGAATTACTCAGGTGATGAGCACTGTGTACGTATCTGTGCATGTGTAAGACAAAATTAGCTAAACTTCAGGGAGCTCATTTGCAGGTGGTGGCCACAGACCATCACTTCTCTTTCTCCTGCCTAATTTTTTGCTTTTTGCTGGTGTCCTTGTGATTGATAGGATCAGGTGGTACATGCAGTTCATTCGGGCAGTCTAACCCCTGCAGGATGGCACATTCATAAGTGATTTCCAATTATTTATACTTCAAGTTAATGACGGATATCAATCTGGCCATTTATTAACTTTTTTACCCACTTCTTCAGCTCAATCATCCAGGTAAGTGAATCAGTTCTAACTTGGGTTTTGTCATGTTTATTGTTCATGATTTCTCTATTCTTACCCTAGTCATTATGTCAGATGGCCTCCCCAAGCCTGCTTCAGATTCTTTAACTGTGTGCTTGGATCGTCAAATCAAATATGGGACGCTACCAGCTCAGCGACCCCTTGTAAATAACTGAGTAGCCGAAAGTAGTTTTTTAGGTTGTTGTTGTCCCCAGCTCGAGACAAAGACAGGGACAAACCACAAAGCTAACATAAACAAGAGAACATTACACCGCTTTCAGTGCTATGTGCATAACCCAGTTAACCAATTATATAACACAACATCACTTTGATACCGTTTTTCCGGCGTTATCGAGTCCCAGGATCAAAACGCAGTATTCATCCTTCTGGAACATGTACTTATATAATCCAGATAACAAAGTGTACATTTTGAATAAAAAGTAAACATAAACAAAAACGCGTCCGTGTTCACTAGTCTTAATGTTGGCTAGGTAGCTTAGCTTAGCTTAGCTATGAGGCTAAACAAGCAACACGCGCCACTGTGGCTTCATTATATTCCCACTAAACATGCCTGTGTGCGAATAGGGGTGAATAACATGTATGCACACATAAAACAAGTCAGAGAAGCCGTCGTTTAAAAATACATTTCTGCTATGAAAGTCTGAACACAATCCTATCTCTACGTGTAACGTATCCAGGAAGTGCCACTGTATGAATCATGGGAAATGAAGTACAT
The DNA here is from genome assembly GCA_922035795.1 of Oreochromis mossambicus. Lineage (NCBI taxonomy): Eukaryota > Metazoa > Chordata > Actinopteri > Cichliformes > Cichlidae > Oreochromis > Oreochromis mossambicus. The sequence continues at coordinate 18,178 of CAKLIZ010001808.1, read as the reverse complement.
ATGGGTTGTCACTACCCGATCCGTACCCCGCATGCGCGAAAAGTGTCTACTTCCGGTCGAAGCGTTTTACGATAGTTACAGCTCAGAGTATCTGTTAAGATGTTTTGAATAATAAGTATCTCTTAAAATGTTTGAAATAATGAAACATTTCAATATAATGTAGACAAAAACGAAAAAGAAAAAGTTACAGATCAGGACCTTACCGCGCATGTGCGAAGTCGGACCGTATAAATCGGGTCTACCTGATCCGTACTGCGCATGTGCAGGGGTTTTCTTCTTATTCTGTTCGTTTTAATGGCAGTTTACTCCTCAGTGTACGAGGATACTGCCACCTGCTGACCGAGCGAATGAACACTATTGTAAACTGAATTAGCGTCATTACAAACGTGTGTTGAATTTGATTTAGTGATAGTCGAGTGTGTTTATGCTTCTCTGTGTGGAGAGGATTGATTGGAATAGTGATGATGATGTCCGCTATCACTGTCAATTGTCAGTAAACACTTCCTCTGGCTGATGAATCTTCACGTGACATATTACAAAGTCTGTATTATTAACTCTGTAATTAGGCGCCATTCTTCTTATTTTACGGCGCTGTTGTTCAATCGGGGAACGCTCTGTATTGAGGAGAAAAGCGTGAATTTGTTTGTATATGCATTATCTATTGTTTAAATGTCCCGGTAGTAGAAAAGAAGGCAGAGCTGTTGAGAAATGCTAGGAGCTAACTGGCCGCTAACCGTATCATTCAAATATATTGGCTGTGTCCCAGGGCTGGACTGGGACAAAAAATCGGCCCGGGCATTTTGGCTAGAGACCGGCCCACCAGGATAGAGATTGAAAATGTGACGTCATTCAGGGGTAAAACCGCAAAGGATTATGGGAACTTGAGGCAAGAGGTACTAGCGCACGCAGGCTTTCAATTGAACTCAGTTACACAGCGATAAAAAGAAACCCAAAAAATGGCAAGAAGCTGTTGAAGAGAAATTTTTTAAGCCATGTTTCAGAAGTAAGAGCAGACGGATGGTCTGGATATACCAAATATAACGTCTCAGAACACTCCAGCTCACATGTTAGTCTGCTCCAAGCATTCCCACAAAGGTCAGTGTTTTGTAGTAGTTAATACGTCACTTTTCTTAACATAATTGATGATATAGGTTACAAGCCAGTCTGGCACTGAACAGAAATTGTTGCTATGCTTCTTTGTTTAATGTGCATAAATAGTGAATTGTCCTGACACAATATTGCGTTTCGCTTCTGTTATTACCACGGTACATTGACAAAAACATATACTTTTATTCACAGGATAAAACAGTTGTTTTGTATCACTAATTGTCCAGTGCGATTACAGCATACAATATTATTGTCACTGCTACATTTCTGTAATGCGTACCAGAAATTATTTCCACTACTAATTAATTACCATTGAGCTCAAAGGTTATATTAATAAACGGTTAACGATTGTGTATTTATGACGACGATTTGTGAGACTGGTAAACTTACCTTTGTTTGTACGATGGTCTTTCGTTCTACACGGTGCATTTCAAGGTCCTGGACCCATCCGTCTTGGTAAACTGTACCTGGGCTTGTTGCAGTGACCTGAAGTTACTAAAAACTTCATGAGTGTATGCACTCACTCCAAGAACCGTATAATTATAAATCTGAGCGTGGTGAAAGTTGGGCAGCAGGCTAACGTCCTTTTGTCCACTCTGTGTGCTCGTAAGGGTCTGACCCTCTCACTCCTTTGATTTTTTCCTCGTATCTTTTCTTTGCCTTTTCGTCGAGTCTGTCTTTGTACGGTCCGGCATTGTTCTCCTTAGTTTTGTACATTCCTTTTTTGTGCGGCAAAGAAAAACCAGGAAGGTATTGGAACCGGAGAATGAAAGTTTTGCGGTGCTGCAAATGCTTGCATTTGATGCGGTACTTGGATTGTTTTGCCTCGAGTTCCCGGCATGCAATGCACGAAAGTCACGTGATCTGTCAGCTATAGGAAAAACCTTAAATTAAGACCAAGAACACTAGAGGTGAGACATGATCATTAATTAATATTAAAATTAATAAATGACAGATTTAGTGATATTTTCATAAACACCTCCTTTCCTTTTTTTGTTCTCCATTTTCTTTAGTTCGTCTATAAGATTGCTAAACAAGGGGGAGGGTGCATCCGGCCTCCTAGGCTGTAATTGGTCCAGCCCAGAGTCGATCATGACCAATTGGCCAATCCAACACCTTTCATTATATATATACCCTTCCAAAAAAAAAAAAAGTCCATCGGCCCATAAAAACAAAAAATCGCCAGCGGCCCACCGGGCAAATGCCCGGTATGCCCGATGGCCAGTCCAGCAGTGCTGTGTCCCAATTCAGGGTATGCACGCTTGAAGTACGCACACTACGCGTACTACGTACGGTGCGTACTACAAGTACGGGAAGTGCGGAAGTGAGAGGCTTGTGAAATGGGACGGTCTAGCCTTCGTCCCGCTGTTCAGGTTGCCTAGCAACCATGACACCAACCGCAAGAAATGTTTCACACAGCTTTGTGTGACAGAAATGAAGGAGAAAAAATGTTTTGTTGTTCATTCATTTTTGTCATGACATCACTTTGATTAGTTGAGACCACGGGACTGTAAAACATGATAGTTGGGCTTCATTCCTGTACTGAACAGTCATTTCAAGATTAGTTAAATGTTAGTCATGAGACTAAAGTCATCTCACTGTGGTAATGTTAATATAATATGGACAATATTATATGTATTGTCATATATATATATATATATATATATATATATATATATATACATACATACACATATGAGCTTGAACTCTGGGTCAAAGATGCAAGTAGCAGTTAATTATATTTCCTATCACCTTAAATCTTCACTCAACGACAAGTATCTCTGACAGTGTATATACAGATGTATTATATATAAGAGACAAATATTGTCCGTGTAATATGTTGGCATTACTAAATTTGGCTCAATGCTTACATATATGTGTAAAAAGAAAATGTACGAGCTGTGATAACTGTTTCTGATAGAATGAAGAGTAGACTGATATATTAAATATTCCTTTATTGGGTGAGAAAATCAGACCATGTCATAACTGCTTTAAGTCATACGGAATAGATATCAGAGCCTTAAACAGGCTGACTTCTGCTAAATGGGTCAAACTGGGCAGAAAGTGTACAAACACATAACATCCTTATAGAATATGATGTAACACTATAGATCAACTTATCTCAGAATATATAAAGCATATAAACAATTACAGCAATATGATGCAACAAACACAGCAGTGCTACTAATCCAAAATACTCAAAGCTTCATAGAACTGAAACAAACATTTATTTTTAGCTCCATTCTGCTGCTGATACATACTTTAGGTTTCTGAATATTAAACTTGTTGCTGCCTTTCATAGTGTGTAACTTGAAGGCCCTGAGTACTTTCTCCCACACTGAAAACACTGGGATGATCACATTATTTGAACATTACCTAATAAGACTGATTCAGGACAGACAATTAGTTATGTTAAACTTTCCTAGCAGTCCTTCACAAACAGGGAACAGTCTGTCTATTCTCTCCATCTGTCAGCTGCTGCTGGCTCTTCCTCCTCCTCTTCCTCACACACTGCTGAGTTTGTCCTGGTGGATCATCAGGGGTGCAAAGCCTCACAGATGATGTGCAGCAGTGGGTCCCTCAGTCTGTCCTCACTCTGGACACTTGCAGTTGTCACACATGGAAATCAAATGTGTGATAAGCTGCAGGATTCAAACACAAGTGTAACTTATAAATACATGTTCATACTTTTATTACACAATCAGAGAGAAAGAAACAGAGAGAGAGTGCAGGACAGACAGACAGATGACAGTCTCAGGTGTATCCACTGCTACAAAACAGCACAAGAGAAGGAGGATTTAGTGTTTGTGTTATTACGAGTGCTAAACAAGAAGAGTTCCCAGATGGTCCAGTGGACACGTGTGACTCCTGTGATTAAAGCATCTTTCTTTCAGCTTAACGAGTGAACCGTCAGCTCGTTCAAACACACGTTAAAGTCCGTTTGGCTCGACACCACCGAACAGAGGCAGCAATATAACATAGCTAACATTAACAGTGCAGTGAATCCTGCTTGTGCCGTCATATTCAGGACTGCAAACCGAGCAGCATCACTGACTTTCAGCTTGTTGTGTTTGTGGATATATGACTGACTTTAATTATCCATAAAATCATCACATTCTCTGTAAGATCAAGGTCAACTATATATATATGTATATATATTTAGAAGTAGAGGCTTTAAAACCAAGTTACCGCTGAAAGTACAAACATCACTAATGTCACATAACTTTGCCGACATGTGGCCAACAGTAATGTTTTAATGTTCTTAAACATTCGCACATAAATAAGTGACATAATATTCAGTACTTACTTTTGACAGTTCACTCTTCGGCCGCTCCCTTCTGCCGTATTTTGCGGCAAAATTATCCACACCCACCGCCGCGCTATGGATTGTGGGATATATGGGGCCACGAAGCGTGCACCGGACCACGCTTGATATTTGGGGAAATCGACGGCGCATTTGGAGTACGCATTTGAAGTGCACTTTGAATTGGGACAGCCGTCGTCGCGTGGCGGTGACGTAATCGCACTTGAAATGCGTACTTCAAGCGTGCATACCCTGAATTGGGACACAGCCATTGAATGTCGCAATGTTGGCAAAGAGAGGAAGTGACGTAAGATTTGCGCATGCGGGGTACCGATTGGGTTTCCGGTACGGATTGGGTAGCGACAGTCTTTTTTTTCTCTCTTTTTTCTTTTTATTTATTTTTTTTTCCAAAACCTTTATTTAAACATCAGTACAATACAAAATAGAAATAAACAGTACCACAATAATGGTGTTGTACTTACAAAAGAATTGTATACCATAGACAAACAAATACAAGAACAGTATTCAGAACCAACAATATACATATGTTAGGGGGAAAGTAACTGATCAAGCCAAAGAATAAAGTGATTGAAAGATCTTAATTTTTTCACAAACACCAATAGGTTTTATAGCTTTTGGGTTAGTGGAGGTCTTAATTGAATTAAGATACACTGTAAAAAAGAAAATGTTGAGAAAACGTAAAATTTCAAGGCAACATGATGCAAGAGATTTTTGAGTTTTCTCAACTTTTGCCAACTGTTGTTGACTCAACTAAGATTTACAAGTTCTGCCAACTTGGATCTTCTTGTTCACCTAATTAGGATAATCCTGGAAGTCTAACGAAGAAATTCTGGTTTCAATGCCATGTATTTCTGCCTTCACCAAACACAGATATTCTTGTTGAGTAATCATACAATTCTTACTCCAGTGAGTTGAAAATTTACCTATATAAACAAAGGAAAATGTATGTTGTTATTATACTTGAAAAAACACTTAATAGATATAGAATAAAACAAAGCACAATTCAATGTTATCTAAAAGCTTATTTATTTTGTTCAACAGTCTTTTCAGTACATTTCAGAATGTCATGGGTAGTAGGGTGAATTTCTGTTAAAAAAAACAAAAAGAAAGAAAGAAAAGAAATAACAAACAAACAAAAACGTGTTGCCAGTTTCTTTTGGGTGCTTTGAGCACCCCAGCAGAGACGTTAAAATTCCAGAGTCCAGAACCAAAAAAGAAAAGTGTCCAGCAACTTAATATTTCATGCACACACACCCTGACCGTCTTGTAAAAGCTGAACATAACTATTGCACATTAAATAGGGTAGTGCCACAAACGATTGCCTATGCACCCAGACATTGACATTTTACACAGGCTTACTATGATGAACTATGGAAGTTAAAAGTTATTAGAAATGTTACCATCAATGAAGAGGAAACTAACACTATAACAAATCTTTTAAAATACTACAAGACAAATTTTCACCATATATTCTCAACAATACAGATTCATCTGACTAAAATTTACATTTCGAATAATGATTTATCCACTTCACCTTCATATTGTCCGACCAGGCCAAAATAAGATGGCCTGAATTGCTTCAAAGGTAAAACTCATCTGCTTTGGATAATCAATGTTGAGGGCATACAGAAGGCCAAAGAGGTGTGCCAGGGCAGTAGAGAGATCTGGAATGTTCTGTAGCACAATGTCCCCTTCCAACACAACTGCATGTTCTCGCACAGACGTATCAGCATCGTCATCTTGTAGGATGGTGAGGATGGCAACTGATGCACCGTTCAACACTGGTTCCAAAATGTCAGTGTCCTGAAGAAAAGTAAAATATGAATTATTGAAAGCTAAGAAAAACTAAAGACAAAACAAATTTCTAAAGATTTTAACTTTAACCTCTATACCGTGCTGGTCGTTTGACCCATGGAGGTTTTAAGAAGAAAAAGCTTATTTTCTTTTAATTAATGCCACCTTGTGAGTTTTATACAAAAATATTTTCTGCTATGGAACAACCACTAACAATGCCCAGCTGCTGCTCAGCAGAAAAAAAGGAGTGAGAGTTATGACAACTGCAATCCCCACTATAAAATTATCTGGACTGCACTGAGAAAGTGTACATTTCCATTTTGGATAAACTCATCCTTTAAAAACATCTCATAGCTATTAGTTTTACTTGCATTACTTTTTTGTACTTACTAAGCACTTCAGGAAAACCTCTGTTGCATCTTCTCTTGAGGAAAATGGGCAGGCCTCTCAGTGCCCGTTGGACACAGTGTTGGATGTCTAAAGAGTGTTCAGTGGAAAACAAGAATTTCAATTAGTGAAGTAACATGGTGTACTATACACAATGCAAAATCAGAACTCTCATAGTAATGAAAGTAAAGCACAGGTCAGACCCAGCAACACGCAAAACGTACAACCCCCCCCCCCCCAACAACACCATGTTAACAATTTTACTTTCGTTTTACAAATTAGATAAAATACTGCCAAATAAGAACAAAGCAATGACTCATGACATTCATTTTTACTGACATATCCACTGATGTGTTTTGTTTGAAGCCAACATCTTTTTCAGTTTCTGTTAAGAGAAAAGTATACTCTCTTCTAAAAATGTCAGATAAAGGAGCACTTCACTCACCTGTTCATCAAGTTTATCCAGGAGGTCTTCCATCTCCTCACCAAGAGCTCCCTTCTTAGACCAGTACAGTTTCAGCAGGCCAGGCACAACTTTGTCAAGGGATGCATTGAAGGTCAGGGCTCTAGACTGCGACCAATATGGTCGCAAATGCGACCAAATTTTTCCGTGGTGCGACTAAAAAAAACATTTGGTCGCACTGGTGCGACCAACTGTTACCAACATTTGGTCGCACCTGTTTGGGTAACAAAAAAAAATCTCTGCAACTCTCCATGTTTTCAACAGCAGACACACATTATGCCCCTATCGTGGACTAAACCAATCAGAGATAGTCAGGGGCGGGACCTCTCTGATTGGCAGTGGTCCAGTGGAAAGTGCAGGTAGAAGAGGGAGGTGAGTAGCTTTAATAAGGCGATATCAATTCATTAACGGATTCCACACAAAGACGTAAACACAGAGCGACCCGACGCATCAGAATCAGCTTTGTCTTTCTCGGCTTTCTCACCGGACGGCCCGCAGACGGACACGCTGTCGGAGCTTAGCGATTCTGATGCGTCGGGTCCGCGCTGTGTTTACGGTTTTTTGCGCTGATTCTGAGCTGCAGGTTTTGTCTCTCCAACCAAAATTCGCCGAGCCAAAAAGAAGCAGCAAACTGCGCTTCACATTTGATCAATGTCGTCATGAATTCCCTCTGACTTTTGCTGTTTTGCTTCCCCACGATAAAAATTACACTTCCTACACAGCTCCCTGTGTGTACTTCAAGAAAAGTTTCCCGTCTCAAATCTCTGTTTTCTGGATTATTCATTCGCTTATTACCCACCAGTCTACCGTTGTTTACAGCGCTGTCTTTTTCTTTTTTCATGTAAATGACGTCCGACAAGAAAGCCTAATTTCTGCTGTTCAATACTGAAGAAATTTAAACTTCTTAAAATTATGCAAAATTGCAGAATATTGCAGAATATTTTTAAGGTTATCTGCTATAAAAAGCCAGACCAGGAAAATCTCCTTCATGTTTTTCTGTGTTTTATTCTCAGTTACTTTTACACAAAGGCATCTGCTGTGATGTTCACAATTCTGATGAAGTCTCACAAGTGTCAATACTGATAAATGATCAGAATTATAATATTTCTGACTGTCTGAGGCTAAATTGAATCGAATCAGGACTTTGAGAACCGGAATCGAATGGATTATAGAAATCAGTGATGATACCCAGCCCTAGTGAGCAGCCTAGGCCTGACAGAAGTGGATGTAGCTGTGGGTAATAAGAAAAGATGAAAAGAACTATTGATAACTTTTTTGTTAAGTTAAGGCCTGATCCGTCTGAAATTCATAGCCAGTGCTCTGACACAGTGCCATCAATCTTTGAATGCTGAAAAAGCAGCAGTGTATCCAGAAAACACACTTCATGCTGCAATAAATGCACTGCCCAAGTGTCCTCTCTCCCCACTGCCTTTCAGCAGCATGCAACAGCAAACAGGTCGTCAGAGGAGGCCAAGATGATGATTAAGTTTAACATTTTCTACAATATTGACAAAGCACTTTAAGCACAACATTGTTAGTTAATAATTTAGAAATGAATATTGTCTGTATGGACCTCCCCCCAAAGAAGGTGCACATGTAAAACTGCGGTGTTAAGCGAAGCGGTTGAAAAATTTGAGTGCGCCTAACTTTTGTGCCGGTACGCCTAACTTTTGTGCCGGTACGCCTAAATTTTTAAGTTAGGCGTACCGGTGCGCCCATGTCAAATAGTTAGTCTAGAGCCCTGAAGGTCCCCAGGAGGTCTTTGCTTGTGATCCGATGAAATGTTCAGATATCTAAACAATACATTCACCAAAATATTGTCATTTATTCAGCACAGAAAATTCCTGGGTAGCTGTCTTGGACAGTCTGCACCATGTTATATGCCTGACTGTGTTATCAACAGCAAAACCTACTTCAAAAATCTCTCATGAATACGTCTTTTGCACAGGAATAGAAACACCCCCCACAAAACCCAGTATCAATATGAAAATACATATTATGTTCTAAGTTGCACCAAAATCTGTGACCAATCAGATTCTGTGACCTGCCTTAGTATTCTTTCCCTAACAATCTCAGACTATAGAAGTCCTATTTCTAGCACAAAAAGAAAAAAAATACATGTTAAGTCAAAATTATGAGATTGCCTTTCTGTTTCACAATTTCGATTTAGCATGGGGACTCTTGTACTGGCAGAAATGTTCAGGGTAAGGATTTCAATATAACACTGGCAAGGGCCTTGACTGGAGTGGTAGCACAAGATAATAAAGTTGGCCAATGCATTACCCCAGCAAATACTGTACTACTTCAATATAAGTATAAATCATGCCCAATTTGAATAATAATTAAATTATAAATAAATTAGGACAGTCTTACCTCCTCAGAGGAAAACAGCGCAGGTCATCTCTCCTGGACCTCAGATACCATAGGCTGACACTCCACGACCTCTCTCCGCCTGAGAGAAAATGTTTGCAATAATGAAACATTTCAATATAATGTAGAAAAAAAAACGAGAAAAAAAAGTTACGGATCGGACTCCCCGATCCTTACTGCGCATGTGCAAACTCGGACCGTACAGCTCGCGTCTACCCGTGGAATTGTACATAAAATCAATACTCCACCAACAAAAAGGCTCTCAAAACAACACAATACTTTCCACAGCTTTGAAGGACGGGTCAGGTGTATCCTTCGTGGCCCACCCTATGCCAGAATTCATAGCGCGGCCCAGCCGATTCTAGTTTCAAACAATGGCGGCAGCCACTTAGTTTTAATATTACTCTTATTACTCTTTCTGGGTCACAAAGTAAACTTTTAAGGTATTTTCAGGCGAGAATGTAGCTGTGTAAATTTCAAATATCTGCTCAGTTTATCAAGACAACACATTTTTGCAAAAATGCTTCTACGTTTTCGGAGACGTCTGTTACCACCAGCTTCGATAGCTAGCTGGGGATTCAAGGCTCGCTAGAGCAGCGAGAACAGCGAACTCCTGGCATATCATTTTCAACCCCCCGCGCGGTCCTTCGCTAGCTTAAACATGATATATAAGTCCCTTAGATGACTTAAATATGTTATTGTTTGGCTTTTTTTCAGTGCTTTACTCGTTCCACCCTCCTGGGTCCTCAGGAGGATGCAGCCTAGCGCTTGTAGAAAATCCTAATAACAGATGTCGTTAGCTTACCTGCTAGGGCAAATGGCCGGCAGCTCCCGCACCTGTCCAAAAAGTGGTCAAATAATACACTCCAACTTCAGACCAGGTAAAATCCGTAATGGTCGAAAAATTGTAATTTTCATCCAACTTTGGCCACGTTTGTTCAAAGTTTCTTAGCAGGTTTTCAGTTCAGAACACATCGACAAACCACTATCACACAGTCTGCTCAGACTCGTTTCGTCTAGTTCAAACTTATTCAGACCACGACGTGTGCCAGTCACCTACGGGGTTTCCCACCGGTTCCCAACTAGACTCAAAAAATCTACTCAAAAGTTGATAATCTTTGTTATGCTCGCTAGAAAATCTTAGTTAGGACAACAATGGAAGAAATTTGTTGGGCAGACAAGCTATTTTAGGTTGTAAATGGAAAGTTTTATTTCTAAGTCAGTTTAATTTGAAAACTTTACTCAAATCAACAATTACTAGTTATCGTTTTTACAGTGTACTGTACAAGTTCAAAGGAGAATACATAAAAAGAGGGATGTCTTCCTAAATATTTGGACTTGTGAATATGAAATTTAGCCATTAAAATTAACAAGTTAATCATATATCTATTATCAAAGTTGAATTGTCTTTGGTTTTTGTGTAGACCAAATAAAACATATTTCCAAAACAGTACAAATCCTTTAAATACATTTTCTGAGATGAAAACACATAAACTCTGCCAAAAATCTTGTACAAGGTTACAAAACCAAAAAAGATGTATAGTAGATTCCTTGGAAGTTTTACAAAAGCTACAGCTTGTATCAATGTCTAAACTGAATTTGCTTTGAAGATAATCTTTAGAAGGATAAATTCTGTGTATTAATTTATAAGAAATATCTTTAATTTTGTTGGTAATTAAAAACTGATTAGGGAGTCTCCAAACTTCGTTCCACATAATACCATCTGACAGCTGATTCCAGAAAAAAATTACATATGGTACTGTGGTTATACTACTCTGAAATAAAGCTCTGATCGATTTATTGTTGGTTTTAGATTGCTTAGAAAAGCAAATCTTGCCAACAAAAGTTTGTATGGGAGATGCCAACGGCCTGTGGAATGAAGTGATATTAGGTTGATTCTTAAACAGCATACAAACCCCTGATGGTATTGATCCAAATACTTTTGTATAATCATGACGATTTATAGCTAAATTAAAATGTAAACAAAATTCTTCATAGGAGGAAAGCATACCATTCAAATCAAATAATTGGTTGACTAAAACAATGTTATTCCTAAACCAACTATCTAAGAAGAGAGATTTTCTTTTAAATAAAATATCCTTGTTATTCCAGATATAATAACTGTGTGGACTAAAGTTATGCTTGTAAATGAGAGTCCATGCTAAAAAAGCTTGACGATGAAAAGCGGAGATTTTTAAAGGGATTTTATCAATATCAAAATTACAAGTAAGGAAAAATTCAGTGCCACCTAATTTAGAAAACATAAACACAGGTATAGTATTCCAAATGGAAGTAGGCTTAGTAATTAGATTCTTTAACCAATTTATTTTGAATGTGTTATTTAAAGTGTTAAAATCTAACACATTAAGTCCTCCATTGACATAGGAGTTCATAAGAACTGTTTTTTTTAATGTAGTGTGTCCTATTTTTCCAGATAAAGTTGAAAAGTAACTTATCAACCTCTTTTATGAGTTTATTATCAAGGTGCAAAGCCAATGCAGCGTATGTAAGACGAGAGATGCCTTCTGCTTTAGTTATTAATACTCTGCCTTTTAACGACAAATCTCTTAAGAGCCACTGATTAAATCTGTGTTTGAGTTTCTCTAGAATAGGACAGAAATTTTGAGTGATTCTTCTTTCCTGGTTTTTGGTTGTTATGATACCTAAATAACGAACTTTTTGTTTTATTGGAATGTTACACAAAGCTGTTTTCGAACATTCTTTTATTGCCATAAGTTCACATTTAGGAATATTCAAGTACAATCCAGAAGCTTTGGAAAACATGGAGATTGTTTCAATAGCAATAAAGATTTGATATTCATCTTTTAGGAATAATGTAGTGTCATCCGCTAACTGTGTTATGAGTAAATCTTTGCCAATTAGCGATATACCTTTTACATTGCTTGATATGGTTAGACAATAGTTGGGCAATTAACAAAAACAGGTATGGCAAAATGGGACAGCCTTGTCTTATCCCTCTTTGTATGTTAAATCTGGGTGAAGTACCATTTGTTAATTTAATACTGCTGTTACTGTTATGGTCTAAAGTTTTAATCGCTGTAGAGAAGTAAGTGCCAAAACCATATTTATCTAGAGCTTGAAATATAAATTCATGCTCCACCGTATCGAAGGCTTTGTAAAAGTCTAAAAATAATATGAAACCATTGCTATTTATTAGGTCAGAATAATCCAGAATATCTAAAAACCAATCTGATATTGTTAGTTATATGTCTTTTGGGCATAAAGCCAGATTGTGTTTCATCAATAACTGATTCAAGAACCATCTTAAATCTGTTAGCTATAATTAGAGCAAATACTTTATAATCATTATTTAGCAAACTAATTGGTCTCCAATTATCAATCATTAATAGGTCCTTTTTAGGCTTCGGAATCAACGTAGTCAAACCTTGATTCATCGTAGTGGGAAGTTGTTGGTTTCCTATGCTTTCTACAAATACCTCAAGAAGAAAGGGAGATAACTCTTCAGAAAAAGTTTTATATAATTCAGCAGTAAGACCATCCGTACCTGGAGATTTATTATTTTTTAGTAGCCCAATTGCATTTTTGACTTCTTCTAATGAAATGGGTTGATCACATAATATAGAATCTTCTTGGCTGATAGATTTAACATTCAGCGATTCTAAGAGATGATCTGCAGCTTCCTGAGAAAATGTAGAGCTATAAAGTTCCTTATAGAAATGACTACAATGTTAAGAGATTAATCTGTAATCCTCTGTTATAACCCCATTTATCATTAATTTGCTAATATTATTTATGCTTGAGTGTTTCTTTTCTAAACTGAAGAAATAATGGGAATTACGCTCACCTTCTTCAAGCCATTTAGATCTTGATCTGATAAAGGCTCCTTTTGATTTGTCTGAGTATAAACGATCTAATTTATCTTGTAATTTAGGAAGGTTCAATTTATCCTCTTCAGTTAAAGTGTCAATTTGTTTATTAGATAACTGTGTAATTTGAGAGATTATATTTTCTTCCTCTAATCTTTTGGATTTCGCATTAAGGCTGCCAACCTTCCTTAAATATTTGCCAATTTCAAATTTTAGTAATTCCCAGTTATTTCCATACTTTAAATCTTCTTGAGCTATAGACCAAAATTTTGAGATCAGATCTTTAAGATCCTTTTTCACATCGTCTTTTTGTAATAATGAGCTGTTGAGTTTCCAGTATGTAAATTTAACAACAGAAGAATTAGATAGAGAAGTTAGATTTATTTTAATATATATGGCTTTATGATCTGTTGCTGGAGAAGGCCATGCACCTACATCTATGCTATTGCTGTCAAAACTCTCCGAAACTAACCACAAGTCTATCCTTGAATGTCTCGAGTTAGAATTGTTGCACCAAGTAAACATTTTGGACTGAGGATATTTGAATCTCCAAATGTCTGTAAGTTTAAGGCGTACCATAACAGCCTTCAATGTAGTACTAATTCTGTTCGAATGTCCTGGAGGAAATTTATCTAATTCAGCATCCATAATACAGTTAAAGTCTCCACCTAGTAATAATTTTGCATTTGGAAATTTATTTAACCAGCTAGATTTTTTTTTTTTCAATCGTCAAAAATAAATGATCATTTTCTAGCTTCGTGTTAAACCCGTATATGTTAGTTACAATTAAGACTAAATCATTATATTTTATGACTTGACATATGTAATGGCCTGCAGAATCACATTCTGTATGTAAAACATCCCCATTATATCTGTTTTTTAGGATTGATACCCCTGCTGATCGTTCAATTCCATGAGATAACCATATAGAATTTCCCCATTGAGATTGCCAAAAACTAACATCGTTGATAGTAGAGTGAGATTCTTGTAAAAACACAAAGTCAGATTTAAGTTGCTTTGCATAAAGAAAAGTGGCTTTACGTTTTAAGTTGTTACGAAGACCCCTAGCATTAATAGAAATAAAAAACAAAGAACACAAATTGACAAAGAAAAGATATGTAAGATATGTAAGTTTGTTTTTTGTTAACATCAAAGAGCAAATTAAACAACCAAACATGACACCTACAGATATCAGGCACATCAATATAAAGAACACCTTGTAAACAAACCTGAGAAGAACTGAGGGTCAGGGAATATTGAAGAGTTTATGTGTGAATTTCACCACCATTTACAAAGCCTCGACCTCCAACAAAGTAAGCAGATTTCCCTTCTTCACGCGCCTTCTTTATAATGGGCCACAGCTTCTGTCTGTTTTCTTTGTCCTCTCTCGTCAGGTCTTCAGTGAACCGCAGATGATTATTTTGAAGGAAAGTATTGTTCTTGGCAGCTTTCCACACCGCATCACGAAATTCTCCTTGAGATGAACCGGATGATGATCCCTCTGGGTCTCGGGTCATTTTGTTTTGGTTTCCCCACTCGGTGAGCGATGTCTAAGACCTCTGGAAGCTTTTCCTTTTCTGCAGGCAGAACCGTTTGGCACATCTCAATCGCCTTTGCGCGCACATCTTCTTTCTCCAACTCCGGTACCCCATACAGTCTCAGGTTCCAACGGCGGTTGTAGCATTCAACTTCAGAGATGCGTTCGTCACATTTCTGTGTAAGCCTTTCGTTTTTCTCAACCCTCTTCTCAATGACCATAATCTTATCACTTATGTCCTTTAAATCTGTACGAACTGTTCCTACCATTTCTTCAATGGCGTCACTTCTGGTGTTGATCAGATTAATCAAAGTGTTGACCGCATCAGCTTTCAGGGAGTCGCCATCAGAGTGACTGGTAGACAGTGTTGGTTTTTTAGCCACTGGAGGCTTGGAAGGCATAACTGGTAGAGGTGGAAATTCTTCTTCAACCATCTGCTGACACTCCATTTCTTTCATGTAGCTATGGTCGCTAGCTAGCTTGCTAGTTGCATGTGGTTTGCCCGAGTTACTCAGCCTTTTCTGAGCAGATTTTGACATGTTGTTGTTATTAAATTTGGTTTCAGATTTAGCAGGTTTAGTGCGCTGATCTTCAAAAAAGTCTTGAAAGCTAGAAAGACGTCAAATAGGTGCTATAAAACTGCTTTATATCTTTCTAGTGCTGAGAGCTCGAAAAAACACTCTTCACCCCGCCAAACTGCTCGGCCCCCGGGGTAGCGACAGTCACTACCCGATCCGTACCGGAAACCCGATCGGTACCACGCATGTGCGAAAGGCCACTACTTCCGCTCGAAGCATTTTACGATAGTTACAGGTCAGAGTATCTGTTAAGATGTTAACAATAATAAGTACCTCTTAAAATGTTTGCAGTAATGAAACATGTCAATATAATGTAGACAAAAACGGGGAAAAAAAAGATAGTTACGGATCAGGACTCCTCGATCCTTACTGCGCATGTGCAAAGCCGGGACCGTACAAATCCCAAGAGCACCTGGCTGCAGCCACTGGGGAGCGCCATATTGCAACCTCCACACTAACCGGAAACACGTGACCTCCACAGTAACCGGAAACACGTGACCTCCACAGTAACCAGAAACACGTGACCTCCACAGTAACCGGAAACACGTAAGTTCATTTAGATTGACTTTGACAGCGAAAACTAAATTGTATTTTTGTTACTATTGATGCTGCTGATGAATAAATTTGATTCTAAGTGTTTTTAACCCAGATTGTTTAAAAAAAATATTTATCAGCACTTTTCGCGGACTCGCTGTTTCGCTGATTTTTTTTCTTTTTTTTTTCTTAACGGCACATTGTTTTGTGCGTTCTGATTGCTGTAGACCATTATCAATCAATCTAGTGTCGTGTCTTCTGCACAGCAGCGGTCCCCAACACCCTGGCCCGTTTGGTACTGGGCCGCGAGAGTTGAGGCTCGTGTATGAAATGTATGGTTTTCAGGGTTGTTAATCGTTAGGTCGGGTTCCCTGGGTCTTTTCCCGTGTTGTAGTCGTGTGTCTTATTTTGAAAGAACTATTTACGCGTTACCATAGCGACCAGAGAGCGTCAAGAAGCGGAGAGGAGGATGTTACTCTCAATGTTGTTGGTGCATTTCAGTAGGACGCTGCTAATAAAGTTACACAATCACACAGTGAATTCGAGTTTATTATTATATTTACAAAATACCACCGTTTTTGTCTTTGTCTGTATCATTTTATTTTGTTGTATTTATCCGCGACACCTTAAAGGCCGGTCCGTGAAAATATTTTCTGACATCAAACTGGTCCGTGGTGCAAAAAAGGTTGGAGACCGCTGCTGTACAGTACATAATGGGTTTAGTTTGTCGAATTTATATAAATCTTCGATCGCTAGCAGTGTAACTCTGAAGTGGTGCACTGTATGTTTGTAAGTTTTCTCCCCGACAAACACAACAATGCAGACGAAACGTTTTGCACGGTTTCCTTTTATAATGGACTTGTGTTTCTACGAAGGTTTGAACTTTAAGAGTGTTTAAACAAAAGAAAAAAGTGTGAAAATGTTCGTGCCTGTCTGAGGAAAGTGTATAAAGCATGTAGTGAGGGGTTTTACAGTCTTAAAACAGCTACAATAATTATAAAAAATAAAGTTGGCTACTTCGCAGATTTCACCTACCGCGGGGCATTTTTAGAACGTAACTCCTGCAATAAACGAGGGACCACTGTATTATTAATAGAAGAGTCTGGGGGATCTAATTGATTAACATCAACATTGATTATTATGCACTATTATTTTTGTTCAAGGACAGCAAAAAATATAAAACTTTCTTTCAGCTTGTCCGTTGCCAAAAATGGCCACTTTTGTGTCTTTTGTGTATGTCCACAAAATGCTGTAAAATGTATAATTATTAAAACATTTATCTACTTTTACGGACTTTAAACCGACACTTTAAATTAGCACCAGTCCTTTTCAGCAAAACCAAAATTTTATCTACATTCTGTTTTTTACACTTTAAATGCCAGTTAGGTTATATATTACCAGTAACTTTTCAGATAAAACAGTGATAAAGTTCTAATGGTTTCATAAATCTTCGTTTTTGTTTTTTTTTCATAAAAGCATCAGGGACAAGGCTGTCTTGCAATTGTTGAGGTCACTATAGTGTGCACCCTATTTCTTCCAGGATCACTCTTCATTTGTAGGTTTTAGTGTAACGTGGTTTTCATGGGACAAAGGCATTGTATTTCAAGATCTGGGAGATTGTAGAGATGAGCAGTAATGCCCTTCTTACCATCTTTCCAGAAAAATAAGTGATCTGGAAGATGTTAGGCTTACTTACAGCAGCAGCACTCTCTGCACCTGCATAAACTCCAGGACACATTTACTAACAGTGTTTGTTTCTGTATGTGCTGCAGCTGCGATTTTTTTTTTTTTTTTTGAGAGTTAATATTTTGGCTATGGTGCCGTGTTATGAAATGTACAAGAGTAAAAGTGTTAGCATGTGTGTCAAAGCTAAGTTTGAGTGGGAAACACAAAGCTCAATAACCTGTATCAACAAAAATTCACTGCAGCCTGTGTAATATTTGATGCGTCATAATTTATTCCAGTCTATCTTGCAAATACATATTTGCGTTGCAATGTCATGCACAACACACACAACTATTAGATCCTTAAGATCAAACCTCCCGCTGCCATAAGAGGATCGGCTTCTCTACCAGCCCAGAGTCTCCTTACACCCACTGGAAGCAGACAGTCTTCTACCTGGATGATTACCTGACTGTGAAGACTGGAGAGGAAATCTCCAGCAATGGGGTGTCTGGCCCATTGCTATGGGCCATTCGATCC
Source organism: Oreochromis mossambicus (assembly GCA_922035795.1). NCBI lineage: Eukaryota > Metazoa > Chordata > Actinopteri > Cichliformes > Cichlidae > Oreochromis > Oreochromis mossambicus. The sequence goes on along the minus strand of CAKLIZ010001808.1, from coordinate 33 downwards.
CTATACAACCGTTGCAAGAGTTTGGTTTGCATT
>CAKLIZ010001807.1:17967-29569 GCA_922035795.1 Oreochromis mossambicus | reverse complement strand
TTGCCACAAGCCGTGTGGGGGACACAGCAAACATGTGGAAGAAGGTGCTCTGGTTAGATGAGACCAAAATGCAAAACGCTATGTGTGGCGGAAAATTAACACTGCACATCACTCTGAACACACCATCCCCACTGTCAAATATGGTTGTGGCAGCATCATGCTCTGGGGGACATGCCTGTAATCAGCAGGGACAGGGAAGCTGGTCAGAGTTGATGGGAAGATGGATGGAGCCAAATACAGGGCAATCTTGGAAGAAAACCTTTTGGAGTCTGCAAAAGACTTGAGACTGGGGCGGAGGTTCACCTTCCAGCAGGACAACGACCCCAAACATAAAGCCAGGGCAACAATGGAATGGTTTAAAACAAAACATATCCATGTGTTAGAATGGCCCAGTCAAAGTCCAGATCTAAATCCAATCCAGAATCTGTGGCAAGATCTGAAAGCTGCTGTTCACAAACGCTGTCCCTCTAATCTGACTGAGCTGGAGCTGTTTTGCACAGAAGAATGGGCAAGAATTTCAGTCTGTAGATGTGCAAAGCTGGTAGAGACATACCCTAAAAGACTGGCAGCTGGAATTGCAGCAAAAGGTGGTTCTACAAAGTATTGACTCAGGGGGCTGAATAATTACGCACACCCCACTTTTCAGTTATTTATTTTTACAAATAAATAACTGAAAAGTTATTTATTTTTAAATAAATAACTTTTATTTAAAAATAAAAGTTATTATTTTTAAATAAAAGTTATTATTATTATTTATTTTTAATTCCTTTTTTCAGTGCATGACACATTTATTCACACCTTATGAACCAATCAGGAGCCTCCTACCTGTTCCCACAGCCGCCTCATTAATAAAAGGAAGTCAGTGTTTCTGTGAGCTGACGAGCTGGACTCAGACTTTTCACTTATACCACGTCTTATTTCTTTCTTTATTGTATTTATTTATTTGACCTGCACAGTGATTTTATTTCTATGTAGATATTTGATATTCTGTAACTGAAGCTGTGTCCACGTTTGATCTCAAAGTGACACATGGACTCTGTCTGTGTCCTCAGTTTCCCAGCATGCCTCGGCTGTGGAGCTGTATGAGGGAGAGCTGTTTGTCCTGCTGCCCTGTGAGTTTCCCACTTTTGAACTGGACAGCCCCACAGTGGTGTGGAGTCGCTCCGACCTCAGTCCTCCAACCGTCCACCAGCTTCAAGGAGACGAACTGAAAGATCCAAACCAGCATTACAGCGGCCGAACATCCATGAAGACTGACGCTCTGGAAACTGGAGACCTCAGCCTGAACCTGACCAACCTCCACCTGTCTGACAGCGCCACCTACACCTGCTCCGTCAGATCATTTAGACTGAGAGATGTCCCACTGCAGGTCAAAGGTCAACATCAAACCAAAACCCTGCTGTAGACGATCACAATCACTCAACTTGAACTTTTAATATTGTCACAATAAGCATGCTTGCTTCACCATTTTAAATCTGAGCAGATTCTTTAATTCATTACATTCAGTCAAAGGTCACCTGACAATTTGTGTTTCTCTACAGAACCATTTCCATTCTGGGCCACAGCTCTGCTGCTTCTCCTGCTTCTCCTGCTTCTCCTGGTTCTCCTGCTTCTCCTGGTTCTCCTGGTTCTTGTTCTCATTGTCTCTGGAGCTCTTTTATTTCATTTCCGGCACTATTTTAAGTCAGGTGAGTGTCTCCTACTACACTACCCATAATGCCGATGGTTAGCAGGTAGGGGTGGGTTTTGTTTAGTGATTGAAATCGATTCTAGCTTGGATAACGTCATATTGATTCATTAAAATCCTGAATCGATGTTTAAATATAAATGTATTTTAGCTGAAACGCCTGAATCTCAGGTTAAAGCTCCCACAGTTTCAACAACCATCAAACAGCTAAAACAGTAACTGAGAGCAGGAACAAGGATTCTGCACAAAGACGCATCAGAATCAGTTTCAATCTAAAAATCTCTGTTTTCTGCATTATGTTGTTGTTTTTTACTTAGTCTCTGAACAAACTTTGTAAAATGATGCAAAATTGCAAAACTCTCAGCTGTGTCTGTAATCAAACCTCTGTAACTTTGCTCTGCTTGACTTCAGCAGCATCAGGTCATGTTCACATGTGTTTTTGTTCTACTGCAGAATATTTTTAAGGTCATCTGCTATAAAAAGCCAGGCAGGAAAATCTGCTTCATGTTCTTCTGTTTTATCCTCAGTGACTTTGACACAAAGGCCTCTGCTGTGATGCTCACACCTCTGATGAAGTCTCACAGTGTCAGCTTTCTTTTATAGATATAAAAATATGGAAAATATAGATATATAGATATTTATAGATATTGTTAAGGTTCAAAAATATTGAGAGAGGGATCTAAAAATAACACAGATCCAGCCGGGTGTGATTGGACGGCATTTTAATGAACACATGTGTGAGTCCGACCGCTGTGCAGATTTCAGCGTCGAACTGAACTTACAATCATCAAACAAAGGTCTTATAAGGTAGGACAACAAAGCATACGTCACTCCAAAACCACAATGACTTTTAACATAGAACATCATCTTCGCGTCGACGGCAGATGCTTCCTGTCTCCATCCTGCCCAGGCTTATCTTCCTGGAACATCAGGTCCACGTTCATGCAGGCACAACTTTGCAGTTAGACTCATTTAGGTAAGAGTTTATATCTGTGTGTGCGTGCACGTGCGAGGGCGCGTGCGTGCTGTGTACTGCGTACGTGTCGTGACCTCTCTATTTGTGCCTGTATGTGTGTGTATGTCTCGTCTGTCTGTGCGTGCACAGAATGTGCATCTGCTCTCTGAACCTTAGTTGACCTCAACTTAAGCAACCCCAAGCAAAACAATTTGAACTTTCCCCTATCAGTGATCCCTCTAACTAAGTGTGTGTGTGGTTACGTGTATGTCCGAACCAAAACTATGTATGTGTACTCTACTGAATAAATGTTTTATTCAAAAGCCTCTACTAAAAGCTTAATACAGTTTCCTATCCTACTCACAGTACTTGCATTCAGAGTCTGCTTTCAGTTTCACTTCTTCAAAAGCATGCCTTGCAGACGCATTTCCTGTCAGCCTGCAGTCAGCTTCTCACCCACTGAAGACTTCAGTATAAGAATATAAAAACATTCAAAAACCTTTAAATTATAAATTCAACTCCACAGTTTGAAGTGGTTATAACAACCTGTAATAAAGACTAATATAATACCCATATATTTGAACATCTGAATGCCTCTGAATGCAACATCACTATTAACATGAAACGGTAATGATGATTATCAAAATAGCAGCAAATAATAGCAGTAAAATATTTCTATTCTCAATAATATAAAAATATGGAAATGAATGATAATATTTCTGACTGTCTGAGGCAAACTTCAGCGATTAAAAGTGAATGGATTGTAGAAATGAGTGAGGATACCCAGCCCTGTTAGCAGGTGTCCTCTGGTGGCTCCTTGACTGTCACACAATCATGTGCTGACAGGAAATGTTGCAGCAGCTTCAGTAAATGTTCCTCCCTGAGTTGTGCTCAGTCATGTGGTGGAGAGCTTCAGATGTTCAGAGCAGGAGAGCTCCAACAAGACCAGGACTGTGTATTTCCCACCATCTGCTGACATCACAATATAACTGCTTACTGTTAGTAGTGCAGTGTCAGTGGATGCATTTGACCAAAACCAGAGTGGAAACGCTCATAGATGTGGTGTTTCTTCAAGCAGGCTGTGAGGTGGGCAGCAAGCAGCTTCTCAACAAGCTTTGACCTGAAAGAGAAACTGATCTATAATGTTGATGTAATGTTGGATCTAAGCTGGGTTTGCTGAGCTTTGCTTCCACAACGGCATGTTTGAAAAAGCTGGAACACTCCAGTCTGAAGAAAAGCCTTAAAAAGGTTTACAAGGCAAAAAGCTTTGTGGGGAGAATCTCTGAGGGAGCTGCAGACGGCTGATTCTCATCAAATGTCACAGGTGTAAAAGTAGAGCAGCAGTGAGCTGCCACAACAACAACGCTCTGGGGGGTTTGTCATCGATTTCTGTGATCTTATCTACAGAAAATCAGACTTTTGTTGCTGTCTGCTTTAGAGCCACATTTATAGGTGAGGCAGCTCGAGACGCAACAGCTGATTGTGTCAAACAAAACTTTGAATTTCTCCCATTTTCTGATCTGAGTTTTGTTTCTGAAGTTTCAAATAGACTCATTGATCCAATGGCACGTCCTCAAGTGAAGGTCAACAAAGACGCAGTTGTGGTCACTCAAAGCTACATCCTCCGCAGACACGTTGCTGATGCTGAGGCCCAAAGAAAGGAAGCGTGTGAGACATGGCCGACTGTGGAGGCTCAGTCTGTCTGTTCTTCTTCATCCAACATGTCTGCAGCACTTTACAGGACGCTGCAGACTAGTTACCAAAGAACGAGTCAGGAACACATCAGGAACAAACTGAGACACACAAGTTTTACAGAGACCCAACGAAGATGAAGAGAAAGCTGCTGTAACCTGGAGACCTCAGTCTGACCCTGAAATACCCACAGATGGAGACACAAACACCTCCACCTGCACCGTCTGCAGCAGGGAGGGAAACATCCTGCTGAAGAAACAAGTGCTGCTCACTGTCAGGGCTCAGTGCTGTAGATGCAGGTCAGAGGTCAGAGGTCATGGTGGGACCAGTATCAGTTTACTCCATTGAATCCATTCAGCCTGTGGCTGATAATGTTTCTAATAATGACAAACTGGAAACACAACTTTACGATTGTTTCTTTAACATCATATTTCCTGAAGTATTCAGACACTTATTTGAAGCCCCTTCAGCAGGAATCACAGCAGCAGCTGTTTTTGATGCAACGAGCCTCGTCCACACCTGGAGTTTCTGTCCTTCTACTTTCTAAATACTCACAGGCTCAGGCAGTGGGCTCACAAAGAGGTGGCTCTGAGCCCTTTATCGTTTGCAGTGCTGATGAACACTCTGATGTTTGCAGACAAAGTTATGATCTGTAGTGAGAGTGAGGAGGAGAGTCTGGAGAGAAGAGAAAGTCCAAACAAGGAGAGATGAGGAGGAGGTCAGGGCTGATTTATGACAGGAGGAGAGCAGTAAGAGTGAAGAGGAGGAGATGGCAGTGAGACCTGCTGTGATGGAGGCACACAGACAGGAGGAGCTGCAGGTGGCAGAGCTGAAGATGCTGAGAGTTTGGTTGGAGGTGAGCAGGATGGACAGGATTAGAAAGAAGAAGATCAGAGGGATCGCTCAGGTCCAGCAGAGCTGCAGTCAGACTGTGTGCTGGATGCTCCAGAAACTGACTCAGTGTGTGTGTCAAGTTCACACAGTGCAGAAACAAACTCACTTTACAACATGATCACGGGTTTATTGATCCATCAGAGCAGCTGGAAGGAAGAGACGAGCTCCTGAACATTTCCTGACGCTGCTGCACAAACAAAGTCATTCATTATTAGTTTGATTAGATCTTTAATGTCACAGCTGTCTGAAACATGCTGATGTCACACAGTTTGATCAGACTGTGCATTGGTGCATAGTGTTGGTTTTACCTGCATGATTTTATTGTCATATTTATGTTTGTTTATTGATATTTAAATATCAGGTTTTATCCTGATATTGTGTGTTTTAGTGTTGTTGCACAATATTCTTTTAATCCACTGTGGACTAAGCGCACAATAGTAGCACCTGTGGAGGTGGGGGCGTTCCCCGAGGCAGCCTATCAGCCGCCAGGCTGACCTGTTAAAGGGGATAGTGAGCGCAGAGATGGGAAGGTGACGCACGAAAGGCGAGCAGGAGGAAAAGAAACACGCACAAGCCAGCATAGCGGGAGGCGATGCAATCCACAGCAGGGCAGGGGTGTCCCTCTGCCTGCATCTGGCGGTGCTACGACGGAGGCCGTGTTCAGGTGTGGAGTGGGGCGGGACTGTGACGCGCTGTCAGGAGGAGACAGGTCTGCGACAGGAGCCCCGCCCCCTTGTTCTTCTGGCCGGCGTGGTTTCCATCCCGGAAGAGAAATTCCTCTCCTGTTTCAGATAAGGAACATCTGCCCGTGTGTGGCTGGACTGTGGGATTATGGGAATTTTAGCATATGGAAACATTTGTTTAGCCTTTGTGTTGACAGTGTAGAGTTATTTCTGCCGGCAGGGTTTTTAGCGTGTTGAGACTCTTTTATTGTATATTGTATTTAACCTGTAACTCTGGTTGTGTCTGTTTCCATGGAAATAAATGGTGTGTTTAAGGCCAACTTAGTGTCTGTTTTATTATTTCTCACCTGTCTTTCTGTCTCCTTTCATTTTTTAAAGGTTGCCATGTTAGAAAAAATATTTTGCCCTGCCATGCTGTTTATTGATGTGGTAAATAAATAGTTTATGAAAATATATCTAAATCTGTCATCAGTAATCAGTAATGATCATGTCTCACCTCTAGTCTTCTCTGTCTTAATTTCAGGTTTTCACCAGGTGTTGTAGATAGTTCAGGAGGTTAACTCGACCAAGCAGTCTACTCTCGGGTACTGTTTAGAATACCAGAATAGGGAGGATGGTGTATAGGTTTAAGTGTATTAGACTGATACATATATACCAACAAGACAGTGTACATCACTGCGTTTGTTTTCATTCAAAGGCTTTATGGTTTTTCCTATAATACCTGGTGGGCCGGTCTCTAGTCAAAATGCCCGGGCCGATTTTTTGTCCCAGTCCAGCCCTGGTTATCAGTCACGTCTGAGCAACAACAGGAAGTGCTGTGGACTTTTGGAGGAAACAGAAGTTCATGTTGATGTCACAGCTCATTGCTCGCCCAGATCTTTGCACATCTGTAGAACTTTGCTGCAGAATGCAAAGCACACGTGGCTACAGGAAGAGTTTTAGCTCAAACTTTGTTGGTTGGGAGCTGAACATGAGAAATCCTCAACACCAAGACTGATCACAAACACACAAAGCCCCGGGTCCACTCCACAAACTGTACGTGTCTCATTAAAACACAACGTGACCAAACAACTATGTTAATAAGGTGAAAGCTGCTCTGAAGTCATTAGTGACCATCACCTCCTCTGTCTCCACCCGGCCTGCAGGCCTTCACCTCCTCATTCATCCACAGTCTGCCTCCCTCTGCTCCATCAGCTGACGTCCTCTGTACAACTACCTGCTGTGTGCACATCTTTGATTTCTTCTTCTTTGTATCCTGCAAAGCTCAAACTTCACTATAATACAAAGACATTTCAGAAACGCTGCACTGAGTGAAAGATAACAGCAGTGACCTAAATGAGTCTCCAGCGTATTCAAATAGATTTTCTGTGAAGCATCAAAATCAAACTTTTGTTTCTCGTCCTTTCAGTTTTGTGCTCGTGCTGTTAGTCTGAGAAGCTCCTTGTTTGAAGTCAGCTCAGGATCATAAAGACTTCAAATCTATTTGATGCCTGAGTAACTTCCATACGCAGAAACATCTGGATCAAATCCACACTGAATGTTTATGTGACACATTTAAAAGAAGTCTGTTGTTCACAGTCGTGCTTGTACAGAGTGCTGACAGCTGACAGGACCTAACAGGAATAATGTGTCTGTGCTGAATGAGACACTAACATAACACATGATGATGAGTCTGTGATGGGAACACTGGTTCTTTAAGTCACTGGTGTCCTCACTCCACACTCAAAAAAATAACTCTTTGAATGAACACAAAAAAATCATGGAAAGAATTTCCACGTAATTAAATTGCTTTATTTTAGCATTATGCAATTCTGTTATTCCAACTTGATGTACTTGAGTTGGACTAACTTGATTAACTAATGATGAATCAACTGTTTTACTACAGTTGAGTCCAACTTAATTTAATTGAGTTGATCCAACCCATGCAAATTACGTTAGTGCAACAAAAATGCTTAATCGTGATAGAAAGCCATTTATTAATGTGGAAATCCTTTCCATGATTATTTTACGTTCATTTAAAGAGTTATTTTTTTTGGAGTGTTCAACAAAGTGTAACAAAGTCTAGAGTCTGGTTAACATAAAATGTTAATGGATTTATAATAACTTGCACTCCTCTTATCTTTACCGGGGTTGCAGTGAGGCTGGGGCCTATCCCAAATGTGATAGGGTGGGAGTCAGAGTACTGGACAGGCCACCAGTGTATCACAGAGAGACAGACAACCATTTGCACTCATGTTCACAGATATTTTAGAAACACCAATTAACCTAACCCTAATTTATGCATGACTTTAACTGCAGCAGGAAACCAGAGTACCCAGAGAGAACCCAGTGCAAACTTGGCCAAATTGCAGATTTGAACCCAAGACCTTCTTGCTGCGAGGCAACAGTGCTAACCACTGTGCCACCAAGCTGTCAATCTAGACCTAAAAAAAATGGGGAAATTATGATTACAAGGCTTTATATAGAATTTTCTGTACGTTTTTGTCCTTTACAGGTTAAACCGCAATAAATAGTTAAGGCATATACGTAGTGTGTGTATGGTTGTCTGTCTCTTCTAACCCCAGTGATTTTCCTGTGGTTTGAACTCTTGTGTGATCTTGTGAATTTTGTGAATACAGGCAACTAACCACTCTTACTAGATTGTATCATGTCATCTCAACAAGAATAAATTAAGTTGCTGGATTTCATGCAGATCCTACATGATTTAATTACATTCACCACAGAAACATGAAATTATTTTGTTCACATTACAAGTTTGAATTTTGTCAATGTAACAACCACCCAATTTCATTTTTTTGAGTGCAGTCCATGTCAGCTGGAACTACTGATTTGGATCTTAATTGTGTGAATGTTGTTGGATCTGTTTACATATTTGATTAAAAACAGTTTTATCTAACGTGATCCTTTCATATTTTAATAAGTCTTCATTGTTATTATAAGATGGTGTAAGATGGCGCCGGTGTGCGTGGCTCGCCGTCCACGGCTGTCGGATCCACTTTTGCTCTGCGTGTTTTTATTGTTTTTGTCACTTTTATTGAACCACGCTGACTCTCTACTGACCTACGATCGTGAAACTCTGTTAAATATTCGGACTAGCGCTGATGGACTTTTTCCACCTGCGCTACTATCTGGAGTCCCGCATCACCTGGATTACAGCCCGACCCCATCTCATAAGAAGAAGCTTTAAACGCAGCGGGCTGTTAGTGAAACTGAAATCATATTTAGCTCTTTCATCTGGCACAGACAGAACAGTTTCCAATGCACTCTGGAGGAAATCCGACCTTTGCACCGGCGTTTCGTCTCACGTCGCTTCCTGGAACCTATCGGCACCTGGCTGGTACCTGTGGTCGGCTCGGCTGATCCAGCGTCCCCGCCTTCTCTCACCTCGTCTTCGCTGCGCTGAATCCGCGGAATCTGCGGCCACTGAAACCGGTTCCCTGGTTCGCTGTCACCGGTCTGATGGACCTAGATCGCCCTTGTTAACGCTCGTTAGCAGATAAAACGTTCATATTGAAGGATTTCCTCTGTGTGACAGAAACCTGGCTAAGTGACGGTGAGTTAAGCGCTTTCTCAGAACTATCACCACCAAACTGTTGGTATTTTAACTCACCGAGGACGACGGGCCGAGGTGGAGGAGTGGCCACAGTTTACAAAAATACTTTTCACTGTCGCCAACTGTCACCTGTCACTGTCTCCAGTTTGGACCTGAGTATGTCTGACCTGGCGCATCCTGTTCTCTGTGCGCTGATCTACCGTCCACCTAAATATAACAGCAACTTTGTTCATGACTTCTCTGAGTTCTTGGCTGAAATAATGCCAAAGTAGGACAAAGTTTAATCCTGGTGATGTGAGTATTCATGTGTGTTGTCCTACCAAACCACTGGCAAAGGACGTTTTAAACCTATTTGATGCTTTAATGTGTTGCAGTCTGTCACTGGTCCCACTCATAAACATGGACACACTCTGGTTTTGTCTCATGGTTTACCTGTTTATAATCTTCAAATTCATGATGTCGTCTTTTCTGAGCCTGTATTGTTTGAAAGTTCTCTTCCTGTAATATCACTACTTGTGTCCTCCTACTGCTTCTCGCATGTTTAAACCATCAAGTGCCGCCCAGTTTTCTACCCTTTAATAAGACCTTTAATGTTGATTCAGAGCTCTCACCTTGTGCTGACACTGAGGAGCTGACTGCAAAGTTTTTCTCTACTTGTGAAAACATTCTGGACACTGTTGCTCCTCTGAAGGTCAGGCGGCCTAAATCGAAGTCTGAGCCGTGGCTGAACGACATCATTCTGCAGAAAAGCAGAACGCAAATGGAAAAAGACAAGCTACAAGTGTCTTATGATATTTTAAGAGATAGCTGCCATAAATATCAGAAAACTGTTAAGAACCAGATATCCGCCTATTTTGCAGGTATTATTAACCACAGCCATAAGCCCCGTGTCTTATTTAGTATTTTAAACTCTGTTCTTAACCCTCCCCAATCCAACTGTACACAAGCTTCTGCTGAAACTTGTGAAGCTTTTTAAAATTTCTTTGTGGACAAGATTTTAACTATTAGAGCACATATTTTACCCCATCTTATGACCCTTCTGTTATTTTTACGCCTTTAGCTGTCATGATCTGGAGTCTGCGACTCCGTGTTTATGTTATTATTCTGTGGTTTTGGTTATTTTTGGGGTTCTTGTACATTCCCTGTTCACGTTTCATGTTCCTGTGTTCGGTGTTCCCCAGACTGTGTGTTGTGTCTTTGCGTGTATGTGTTTCCTGTTTTATTGTGAAGGTCTGCGTCTTATGTGAGTATTTTCAGTTTGCCTCCCTTGTCTCGTCAGGTTAATCTCTCCCAGCTGTGTCCCCCACCTGTGTGTAATCTCCCTGTGTTCTCTGAGTGTATTTTAGTCATGTCTTTTGTCTTAGTAGTTGCTGGTTCGTCTGTGTTGTTTCCCCTCGGTCTCCCTGCGTCCCTTCATGTGTATTTCCCTGGACCTCCCTGCATCTTTGTTTCTGGTTTGTTTTTAGTTCTGCCCAGTGTAGGTTTTCCAGTTTCAGGTTCACCTGCCACTTCTGTTTGTATCAACTCCTGTTCAATAAATACTCACCTGCACCAGAGCTGCCGCATTTTGGGTCCTTTCTTCAACTCCACACGTCCGCCACCCTGGACGTGACAGTACGAACCAGCCACTATGGACCCAGCGGCATTAAATCCGTCCGAGGAGCTCCGGGACGACATTACCTATAATGTGGAGATTCTCCTCGGGCTGTGGCTAGAGAACCCTCCCGAGGAGCTTCGCCGCACCGTGGAAAGCCGGCTACAACGGCTCTTTTCTGGCCTGCCATGGCTTCTGAAGTCACTTCCTCCAACCATGCAGGATTTTCTCCGGCACACACCTCACCTTCTCTCAGCCACTCCTGCCTCGCTGCCCGACTCGCCGGATGTGTTCTTGCCCGGCCCATCGGAGCCGTCTGCAGGGAGGAAACGCCGATCGCGCCGCCGGCGTGCCACCCCACAGCCGGTCGTTTGGCCTTCTAATTCGCCGGCTGTGGTGAGTGAGGACTCTTTTCCGTTTTCGGACTGTGTGACTGTTCATTCTGGGGCTGTCTTCTGTGTGGCAGATAATTATGGGAACAGTTCATTGCCTGCTCAGCAGCCACTCTCAGCTCAGTTAGCTTCCCCGCAGCCACTCTCAGCTC
>CAKLIZ010001807.1:0-17957 GCA_922035795.1 Oreochromis mossambicus | reverse complement strand
GCCCCGCAGCCACTCTCAGCTCCGTTAGCTGCCCCGCAGCCACTCTCTGCTCAGTTAGCTGCCCCGCAGCCACTCTCTGCTCTGTCCCCAGTGCCTCTTTCAGCTCAGTCTCCAGTGTCGCCCTCAGTGCAGTCCCCAGTGTCGCCCTCAGTGCAGTCCCCAGTGTCGCCCGCAGTGCAGTCCCCAGTGTTCCCGGTTTCGCCCGTAGCTCAGGCCCCAGTGCCTCCAGTGTCACCCGTAACTCAGGCTCCAGTGCCTCCAGTGTCACCCGTAGTTCAGGCTCCAGTGCTCAGTGTTCAGGCTTTTCTAGTTTCTGGATTCTGTGTGTGGAGTGTCGTCCTCTTCCTGTAGAGCGCAGCGTCACACTTATTTTACACACATGTTGATCGTCAGTGGGTCAGACGAGTGAAGCTCCTCTTTGTGTCAGTGCAAAGATGTTTAAGTCACGTTTGATTCCTGAGACATGTTGATATAAAGGAGGAGCTTCAGCAGCACGTCTCAGTGTTTCTACAGAACAGGACGGCCTCTCCCAGTCACCACGGGGGGAGAGGTGGGCTTCCCCTGGACAGCTCTTCAGTCTTTTTCCCATGTACCACGGGCACGTGGAAACGTTGTCGTACCATATGCACGAGGAGTGTGTGTGTGTGTGTGTGTGTGTGTGTGTGTGCGTATGTGTGCGTGTGTGTCTGTGTGTGTGTGTGTGTGTCTGTGTCTCTCCTCTGGTCCATGATCAAACAGAGGACATCAGGAACAGCAGCAGCTCCATGCAACAAACATAAACATGTTTTCCACATGAGATAGAGAACATGACCCTGTGACTGTGGCAGATCACTGTTTTAATGGATGCACTGCTACATTTACCCACTTGGCCCGCTGGCTTTTCACACAAACACACTTGTTTTCATGTTTTAGGGAGGACATCTAATTAAGATGATGCTTTTTCTCACCACTTCTTCTCCAAACTGAAGCCTAAACCTGACACACACACAGTAGCTGCAGCTGTATGATACGACTTTCACCTGCTGCAGGTAGAACAAACACTCACTGACTTCTTAAAGGAAGCAGGTGTCACATATTGTAAAGACAAGCATGTAGTCACTTCTAAAGCTTTAGTTGTCCCCATGATGGACAGCACCTCCACCCCCTGCAGGAGGCTGTGGAGGCCCTGAGAGCTCCTTCATCCCCACAGTCACACTGTGACACAGAATCAAATGTACACTCTGAAGATCATGAGTGGGTTTGTTTTCTTTCTTTTTCCACAGAAAGTAGTGAGAAACAAGTCTGAGCTGTTTGTGCTCGTTCAGCCGTGACTCAGCAGCTAAAGCAGGGGTGTCCAACATACGGCCAGCGGGCCACATCAGGCCCTGATACACTTTCATATGTCAGTTATTATTAATGATTAACGTGGAGCTGAATCTTCAGCTTAAGGTCAAAGGTCACCCAGGCTGTGAGCAGAATCCTTAATGCTGGAAAACAACTTTCCAGGACTTTCCCCAAATTCCAGGTCAGATTTCATTGGTCAGAGAAAAGAACTTCAAATTTGGATCCAGTGCTCGTGTCACGATGCTGATCAGCTGATCGGTCCTTTCATTGTTTATCAGAGGAAACTTTATCACTGAGTTTAGTTTGGACGATCCACCAATCACAGAGCTCCATCAGGGACCTTACAGTAACTACATCCACCAGCAGAGCTTTGACTGCACTTCTCTCCACCACCACTAGATGTCTCCACACTCTGTGCTGACTCCAATGAACCATCAGAGCTGCTGAGCCTGAACATCTTTACTCGGTTGGAGGCGGCTGAGCCCTCCATCTGCCACAGCGATGTTTCCAGCATCACTTTATCTTATAGAGCTGGAAGATTTCTGAAAGTCACCAAGAACAACAAAAGTGGGACTTCCTGCTCCTCACAGAGGACTTCCTGCTTCTCACAGAGGACTTCCTGCTCCTCACAGAGGACTTCCTGCTTCTCACAGAGGACTTCCTGCTCCTCACAGAGGACTTCCTGCTTCTCACAGAGGACTTCCTGCCAGTTCAGACAGAAAAAATAAGCAAAGTATGAACAGCATGGGCCTTTCTCAATATGCGTACTTGCGTTCTCGTGTACTCGTGATACGTCATCAGTCGGAGACCAAGTACTGTTCCAATTCGAAGTACGCATCAAGCCGAGAACGCGAGAAAGTCCCGGATGTGTTCTTGCTCCGCCCGTTTTATCGAGCATACATCGGTGGTGACTTGTGTGGACTTGGTACAGCTAAATATCCCAGAATGCATTTGGTCCAAAACTCAAACACGGCAATGGCGGACGAGCGGGGCTAAAAACTTTTAAATATTACTCTTTCTCGGTCACAAAATAAACTTTTAAGTTATTTTCTGCTCGATTTATCAAGATATCATATATTTCCAAACGCGCTCCGACGTTTTCGGAGACGTCTGTGACCCGCCAGCTCCATATCAGAAAGCGAGGTAGGGGATTATTAGAGCCGGCGAGAACAGCGGACTCCCGGCACATCGTTTTCAACCCCGCCCCCCGCGGTCTTTTCACTACTCATGTTGAAGAAACCCCAGCAGCTGTCTATCGTATTGAGTGTCCACTAAAATAAAAATAAAAGCGTTGTAACATCTCACCTGCTTGTTTTTATTAAGGTATGTACACGTATGTACATGTACACTATTTTTATTAATAGAGGTTTCACTACTGAGGTTAAAAATGATATATAAGTCACTTAGATCACTTCTAAATGTTAATGTTTGGTTTATTTCAGTGTTTTATTTGTTCCTGAGTAAACCGGTTTGGCTGTGATTAAAGTTAAGCTTCATAACATGTTACTCACAGTTACATTAAGAGGGGAGGGCAGTAAAAACTCCGGACCTGTGACATCATCAAGTACGCTGGTGTTCCAATTGTACAAATCGCGAGTCCGTGCTCGCGTTCTCGGCGAGTACGTACTCGCGTTCTCGGCGAGTACGTACTCGCGTACTTGAGAATTGAGAAACGGCCCATTTCTTCATTCACATGACCTTTAACCTCTGACCGCTGAAGCTGGCTGACCTTTTCTGCTTCCTTTTCCATCTATTTCAAATTAAAGGCCCTCCTAATAGCTGCTGGACAGTTTTGTATTAACAAGGCTTTTATTGTGAAACACTGATTTTGTCCTTAAGAATATGTGTGGCTCTGACAAACGCTCCGTTCTTTGCTGTGAGAGACGGAGTTTAGCTTCCTGTGAGGACAGGAAGTGATGTGAAGGCTTATGACGTGTGAAACTATGAGGAAGCTGAACTCTGTGGCAGTCTGCCGTGATGTTGGGCTGCACACACTAAACTGAGCTGAAAGAGAGTGTGTGTGTTTTAGTGTGCAATAAGAAGTGAAACACACACACACAGCAGCTGCTTTCAGCACACACACTCACTTTGTTCACATGAGGACAAAAACTTGATTTAACTGAGCCTGTGTGACAGGAGAGTGTGAGTTTAAAGCTCTGCACAGATGAATCACACGAGCTGGGCAGGTTTCTGTGCAGCTTCACCTGAGATACAAGGAGGGAGGAGACAAGGACACGAGGAGGCGAAGGAGACCCGATGACAAAGCGCTCAGAGTAACGTCTCTGACTGGAGGCGGCTTCATGGTGTGATGGTGGATAAAAGGCTGAAACATGCTGAAGGTGGTGTTTGACTGCAGGCTGGAAGCATCACACTTCATGACAGCGCTCGTCTCCCTGCTGCACACACGTCTGACTCTTCTTCTGTGTTTCCAGATTAGAGAGCAACAGGCATGAAGTCATCACCTGTGTGGCCTCGTTTACTAATGTTTGTGTGAAAAAGTTCAAACTTCTCGGAGACGTCACACAAAATGACATCAGATTTATTGGACAAGACTATTTTGTTGTCACCACTGTGCGTATGTTGGAACAGCACAAACACAGTGGTGTGTATGTTTGAAACACTGGGAGCTCAGCGTCTGCTCTTCTTCTGCTCCATCCACATCTTTGCCTTGTTTTACACACGACTCCATCAGGTTACAGCTGAACGATGAACGCACTGTTTCCTGCCACAGGCCATCAGGCTGCAGGTCAGTCAGCGTTCTGATGGCGCCCATCTTTCCACCAATGACATCTGTCGTCACAGTCACATGACTTCTCCTTGTGTGAATTAATGTTTTCTATCTGCCTTTTATTTATTTCACACAAACTGTTGTTGTAATGTCATCAAATGTCCACTAGATGTCAGCAGTCATCAGAGTACATCAGCCTTCATGCTGTGAATACACAAACATACATGTGCACTTAAATGAGCTCACATGATTGATCTGAACTGATGGATCGCCTTTGTTTTTATAAGTCAGTGTTACCATGGAAACCACACTGACACACTATCTAAACACACAGTGGATTTATTTGACTTCAGTCTTGATTCTGCATGGAAACAATAACCTGACATCTTTGATCATCAGTTTGATTGATTGATTGATTGATTGATTGAGTGATTGTACTTTATTCATCCCTTTTTTTCAAGGCATGATTGAAAAATGTTATCCATGCTTTTAAAACCTCACGCTTGGATTATTGTAACTCCCTTTTAATAGGGGTTGGACACTCTGACACGCCTGCAACTAGTACAGAATGCTGCGGCAGGGTTTTTAACTGGTAGAAGGAAATGTGAGCACATTACTCTGGTTCGGGCCTCCCTGCACTGGCTTACAATTGAATTTAGGATTTGTTTTGAAGTCCTTTTATTGGTTTTTAAATCCTTAAATGGTCTGGCACCTGCATATTTGTCTGATTTGCTGAAGCACTGTCCCCACTCGTTTGCCCCAGTCAGCTGGGCAGTTGTTGCTCTCAGTCCCCAAATCACGGCTGAAACTGAGAGGAGACCGAGCGTTCTCTATCGTTTCTCCAAAGCTTTGGAATAATCTTCCTCTTCACATTAGGCAATCGAAATCACTGATGGTTTTTAAATCCAGATTAAAAATGCATTTTTATTCGCTGGCCTTTGACTCAGTGGGTAACTGACTTTTATTTACTCGTGTTTATTATTCTTATTGTATGTCTTATATTTCTGTTGTTCAGCACTTTGGTCAGCCTTGTGTGCTTTTAAAGTGCTATATAAATAAACTATGATGATGATGGTGATGATAAAATAATAAAAACATAAAAAATAAATATAAAATAATGTATTTATGATGGCTCTGCAACAGACTGACGACCTGTCCAGGGTGTACCCTGCCTCTCGCCCTAAGAAAGCTGGGATAGGTCCAGCGCCCCCCGTGACCCTGAAAAGGATAAGCAGAAGCGATGGATGGATGGATGGATGGATGGATGGATGGATGGATGGATGGATGTATTTATGATGATTCAGTTTGTTTGTCTATCCACTCTGTGCAGCAGACAGCTATTAAATGTTTAAACTGCAGAAATACAATAATTTTGCTGCTGTAAAATCAGCATTTTCTCATTTTTGAAATATAAATCTAATAAAATCTGTTTCTTCATGTATTTTCTTTAAAACAGTATTTTCTAATATTGTAATTATAATCATCTATAATTATGTGGATGTGCATATTAGACAGTTTTTAGTGAAATATAAGCCTTCCAGAAAGGCAGGGTAAAGACGTGTAACTTACTGTGAAATTAAATATGTTCCCTAAAATGGTTACAGACCCCTGACAGCCTTACCCAGTGAGCCGGCAGGTACTAAAAGGACAGGTAATGTTTGTCACTTTTGCACACACAGCATACTGACTTCCTAGTCATATCCCCTCCCACGTGACCGCCAGCTCACAGGTTATTCACCCTGAGGTCAATCTTCTCCGAAATCATTGTGAGAAGAGAAAACGGAGGGCTCTTCAACATCACTGGAGTTCCTCACCATAACTTTCAATACCAAGTGTTTACAGGCCTCCCTGCCTATGGAAAACTCAATCGCATCACTCTTCTTTTTTAAAACTATCTCCTCATTCCCACATGTTCCAAACCAAAGCTACTTTCCCTTTTTGGCACATAAACTTTGCACTACGCATAATCGCATAATCCCTCAAGGCCATTCCTTTATCTTTCACTTGCTTTCACTTGCAGCATCTAAACCATCACTGTTCAATTCAATCACGTTGGTGCCGAACTGCGACTCTGGCGACTTCTCCTTTCTAATTAGAATGGCATTGCCTTCTTTTATGTCGATAAGCTGTCCCACCCATTCAGCTTTACATGGGGGCTGCACCTTCTATGGCTTTGGGGGCTTATTATGGCGGAAGGTGGTTCTCTTCAACATGGCCTCCTGAGTTCTGCCAAAATATCCAGGTGCAGTTCCTGCCTTCGTCAGACGGTTTTGAAATCTACCCGGTGGTCTTCACAGCCTTACTGAGGGGCCACAAATGGTCATGAAGATCCATTCTCATTCACTCAGACAACCTTGCCTTGGTGGACATAATCAGCACAGGCCAAAGCAATTCCTCTTCCACCACGCCTTTCACGTGTCAGCTCACGTGGCTATCAGTCACCCACCAGTTTTTAATCAGAGCAGAAAATATCCCAGGCCATTTCAATGCCATTGCTGACTCCCTGTCTCATCTCTACCTCCAGACATTCAGAGCCTTAGCCCCTCATTCAGAGGCAGCTCCAACACCAGTTCCTACATTTTCAGCCACCACATTTGAGATCTAAACTCTACCATCGCAGAGCTCATTAGCCTCTCCCATGAAGCGATAATAAACAGTCTCGCCGCAAGCACCTTGTCCACTTATTGGACTGCCTGGAACACGTTACGTTTGTTCCATAGTCACTTCCATCTTCCTTTCCCATCATTCAACATTACAACTATATCTAGCTTCGTATCTTTCACTTCCTGGGCATTATAACATATATAATTTCCACGATAAAGATGTATC
This sequence comes from Oreochromis mossambicus, assembly GCA_922035795.1. Taxonomy (NCBI): domain Eukaryota; kingdom Metazoa; phylum Chordata; class Actinopteri; order Cichliformes; family Cichlidae; genus Oreochromis; species Oreochromis mossambicus. The sequence continues at coordinate 11,077 of CAKLIZ010001807.1, read as the reverse complement.
TCAGCAGCATCAATTTCTTTGCCAAAATACTCACAGGTTCCCCTTGCACGACCATTACATCATCCCAGATATCATTACTCATCAAAAGTCTCCAACTCCAGGCTCCCTCTGCAGCCCCGATTACACCGAACCTTGGATTTTCTATATTGCTGCATCTATACACTCCCGCTGAGGTCCAGTGACTACTTTATGGCACTCATGCTGGAAGCAATGCTCCTGCTCGTGTTCGTCAGGTTCTTACACTGTTCAGAATTTACCTCCTCATCGAAAAAATTCCATCCGGACCTTCTCTTCTGCTTCAGTGGTTGTCCCCCTGTCTCCGAAGACTACCCTGTCTTCTTCCTCAAACGCAGCAAAACCAACCAATTGGGCAGCCCCCTACCTATATAGTAATTCAAAATAAACTCTCCTTTAAGCCCCTTCGAATCCCTAACCCATTAGCTCTAGCTCAGAAAATCCCAGCACGCCTTACCTTCAGATCCACTGTTCAACACTGAATCCGGCCACGTCCCAATTAGATCATGGTTTCTTTCACACTTTCGCCAAGTTCTCTCATCCTCCGGGATTTCTCCCAATCTCTTCCCTGGCCATTCCTTCCGCATCAGAGCAGCAACTTCCCAGAAGGGAATTCTCGACCACTTAATCAGTGCGCCCCAGGGTGGCTGTGGCTACAACATAGCTTGCCATCACCAGTGTGTGAATGTGTGTGTGAATGGGTGAATGACTGGATGTGTAAAGCGCTTTGGGGTCCTTAGAGACTAGTAAAGCGCTATATAAATACAGGCCATTTACCATTAATCAAGCTCGTGGGTCATCACAAGCCCATCAGTTATACATTCAGAACAATTTCCAAGACGTTCGTAATGACCAGTCTTCGCTTGCACCAGGGGATACCTTCTTTGGGGATCTACCTGGCCCAGGAGCCACTGCCAGTCCATTTCAAGGCCTTCCACAAACTGCAGCACCAGTACACAGTGACTCATCCATCCCAGCTATTAACATCTCAAACTTTATTAGAGCTGTCTCCATGATGACAGCTCTAATACTTTCATCAGTGAGTCAGTGAGTGTAAATGGTGTCCAGTATAGGGCGCTCACACATCACAAACAGACCTTGTGCAGACAGGATAAGACCTCACTCTGTGTCACAGTGTCATCTGCTCAACAACAACAGTTCTTCCTGTTTAATGTGACCGTATGTGTACTAGTGATGGTAAATTTGATTCTTTTTACTGAATCGAGTTTGAATGAGTCACTCATCAAAATGAATGAATCGGGTTTTTTGAGTCATTTGCGTCACTGAGTCAGTTGCCCAGAGAGTGCAAAAAGTGTACATTTTCGCTCAAACTTAGTTTGTTTCTCTTTTCATGTAAATCTTACTGCTAAGATGAGTGAAAAAGAAAACAACAATTTTATAGAACAAAAAAATTAAGATTTCTAAAGGGAACATTTATTTTTCTTTCAACAGAATATCAATGAAATTTCTGACAAACAGAATCAACAAAAATATAAATAAAAGAAATAAAATTCACAGATTAATGCATTCAAAATTACTTCAAAGTGAATAATCCTTTCCAGATAGGCATTGAGGAAAATCAGCTCCCAAACCTTTCACGGGCTGAGACGCTTTCTACTGTCTGTAATTATTTGTCCTGCCTTTGAAAAGATCCACTCTGATGGACCTGAAGTTGCCACTGGGGTGCGGTTACGCACCTTAGCATTGGTTGCCAACCAAGAAGAAGAAGAAGAATCTGTGAGCCAGGAGGGAGGGGGTGAGTGACTCCTTAGTACTAAATGACGCTGGCTACGGAGGAACTGAGTAATTCGTTCCTGCTACGATTCCGCATTGGACATTAGCTCTGAGGAAGGGAGGGGGTAATTAACTTAAATGTGCTGTTAGCATGTTAGCAGAGCGATGCTAATGTGAACTGATGAGCTACTGTCTTGATGTGAGCTTTCTACTCACGGTTTTTTCTTCCAGTCCAGAGCAGAAATGTTTTTATTAAGAAACTGGCTGTTGCTTTCTTCCACACAATTTTAATTATGAGCTAGATATATTTCTACTAATGAAATTAGTTTGCTAACATTAACAGGGATGAGTCAGTGAATGAGTCAGTTGGGCTTGTGAATCATTATTCAGAAGTCATTAAAGTGATTTTTGAGTATTGAACGATTCGTTCATGACTCGCACATCACTACTGTCTAGTTAAATCTCGCTGAGCTCCGTCCTATTTTATATGAGTGACTTTTATTTTGAAGGTGACACAGGAAGGAAAACTTTCTCTGTAAAGTCAGCTTTATTGTTATCAACAACATATGTGTGTCGTAACCAAAGTTCTGCATGGGTAAAAAAAATCAGACACATAAAAACATGAAAAATCCATCCATTCTCTTCCGCTTATCCTTTTCAGGATCGCGGGGGTCCGGAGCCTAACGCAGCTGTTTTAAGTTGAGAGGTAGGGTACCTCACCAGTCAGTCGCAGGGCTAACACAGAGACACAGACAACCATTCACACTCACATTCATACCTATGGTCAATTTAGGCTATGTCTACACTAGCCCGGAGAGATGTGAAAATGGCATTTTCAGTCGTTTTCACAGAGTTGTGCGTCCACATTGAAATGGCCAAAAATGCTTACATTCCAGTCCTGCGCATGCATGAAACGCAAGACAATTCGGTCTGCCTCATTTCTGTCTGCTGCTTATTTACTTTCCAGTTCTTTGAAACGTCGCGGCAAAATGTCGAGGAAAAGCACCGAGTTGTTTAAATGGACTAACAATGAGGTGGAGTTGTTGCTGCGAGTAACACAAAAGTTGCAAAAGCGAGTGAGAATTAAAGAATTTGAAGAAAAGCTCTCTGGAACATGTACAGACTGATATTAATCTTTAATAGGGCTGTCAAACAAAACAACTGCTGTATAATGCCCTCCGCTATCTTTGTTTAATTGGTCACATGACTGCATCACATGACTAAAATACGTCATCGTTTTCAAAAGTCTCTGTTTCGCTGTCCACACTGTGACACAAACGCACCGTCTTCAAATGTATTCGTTTTCGAGAGCGTTTTCCTTTGGGGAAAATGCATTGGTGTGGACGTAGCCTTAGTGTTACCAGTTAACCTAACCCCACTAAGTGGATGTCTTTGGACTGTGGGAGGAAGCCAAAGTACTGGAGAGAACCCACATAGACATGGGAGAACATGCAAACTCCACACAGAAAGACCTGATGGTGGAGTCAAACTCAGGACCTTCTTCTGTGAAGCAACAGTCCTAACCACTGTGCTACCTTAAAAACCTGAGACAAGATGAGAGATTTTAAGAAAGGAAAGAACAGGAGAGCACCTGAGTCAGAAATAACACACATAAAAGTAGTCAGAGTTCATTGTGGTTTAAATCCAGTTTAAACAGGTCTCTGATGTTGGGGAGGTCCTGTTGTGGAGGGGCAGTCACAGTAAAGACCCCGCCTCTTCTGTGCTTTAATCTGGAGCTCAGCAAAGTGACGAGCATTTAGTTCTTCTATTTTTCATCATCCTTCAACACATCACTATGGTTGACCGTTCAGCAGATGAATTTCTTCAGCATTCTCCCTTCTGTGTAGACAGACAGACACAGACTGAGCTCTAGACTCTACAGCTTAACCCTGAGTCTAAACTAAACCTGCAGGTCCTCTGGTGTCCAAAAGAGGCAGCAGTGAGTCAGGATAAAGTCTCAGCTTTAGCACAGTCTTATATCTACAGCAGTGTTTATCAGAGACACTGGACTTCCTGTTTTGCATCCATGAAACATAACAAGCTGACAGACGGTTTCCTCTTCATCCTCCAGCTCGTCCTCCAGTTTCAACAACACAAACATCAGACTCACCCATCTAAGTTCTCCAACATCACAGGAGCATTTTCACCTTCCACCTCATTTCTGTGAAGACAGAAGACAGACAGTCACAGGTGGATCCAGACTGAGGATCTCTGCAGTGTTTGGACCTGAGCTGGACAAACTAACCTTTAAACTTAAAAACTTTAAACTTAAACTTTTAACTTTAAATTTAACCTGCAGTTCCTCGGACATCCAGCAGAGGCATCAGTGAGTCAGGATGAAGTCTCAGCTTTGGCATAGTCGTATATCCGGTCTTTAAGTGATGACCTGATGAACCCTGCTTCCACGCCCAAACTACTCTGCGTTTATTAAGGCTGTTGTGTTTTTAACATTTTTTAAGGTTTTGTATTTCATTCTATGGTTCTTCTGCCCTCAGCTGAATGTCCCTATCCAGCTTATGCAGAGAGCTAAACATTAACTGGCTTCAGTAAACACTCAGGAAACCGTGTGGCATTCTTCAGAGCTTTACTGATCCATATTTTTCATTTGTAAAACTGTAATAACAGAAACAGAATACAGTGTATTCACTCTCCATACAAATACACAAAGATTACATTAAATATTGTTGACTTATGTAAACAGCCACTACACAATCTCAGTATCAACACTGCACCCGCGTAGCATTTCAAGAGATACAGCTAACACCACATGCTGGTATGTTTTATGCTGGCAGGGCTAACAGCTAGCTTATGCTAGTAATGTAACAGACTCGCTAAACACACAACAAACTCATTACTTTGCTGAACAAGGTACTAATAAGTGAGAACAATCAATCGTTTTGCCACACTTACAGATTATGCCTTTTCAAGAGCGCCAGATGCAGGAATTTACAGAGAAATGGACCTTCCCTGTCGAGCGCTGGGAGAAAATCACTGCTTGCGCTCAAACATGGCGCTACCCTGTCAACCCACTAGATAGCAGGCTTTGCCCAGACAAGATCAGGAATAAACATATTTTTTCTGACATGTTGCTACAATTAATTACAGAACGGATGATTATGATCCACTATATAACAAACTTATAAAAAGCATACCTTAGAAATAACAGGAGGGACAGAATAATGGTACTGTTCACTGTCGACCTTTCTTGGTTTTTATCATCACCATTCATTTTAAACCTCAGTTTTTAAAACCTTACGATGTAACTACAGCCCAGCCCATGCAGCAGTATATTAATGACTAACCTCGTATTGTGGATGGATTATCTCAGTTGTTCTCCTGACTGAAGTTTGGTCCGTTTACAGCATCCTGCCATGCAATTGCATTTGTCCCTAACCATCGGGAGCCCTCACGTTAACTTTTAACGAGTGGAAAAAAGTTAGCATTCATCCTCCAGCTTGACTGTCCTAATCATGCTAAACATAGCTGTGTAGCTAGACACAACATAACACATCATTATATACCACCTAACCCAACTTCAGTAACCCTACAAATGTCATTGCGGTTTAGTCTTCTGTCTTCATTTGTGTCTGAAGTGATAGCAGAGCTGTACGTTTTAATTTTACAGAAATCCTTCAGTCAAAACATGTTATATTATGTTTAAATGGAAACTAGCAAGTTAACTTCCTGCTGACTTCTAACTCTGTTAAATTTAATAAATCTTGTTTTCATGGATGCCTGGATTTTAAACCTAATCGTTACACCTGGTAAAGCAGGCACACTGAGGGCCCGGAAATGGCTAATGATGTCAGACTTAAAGACCAGACAGCTGTGCTTATCAGAGACACTGAACTTCCTGTTTTACATCCACAAAACACAAGAAGCTGACAGATGGTCTCAAAATCTTCCACTTTAAACAACATACACATCAGACTCACCCATACGTGTTCTCCACCATCTTAGTTAATGCGTCACTTAGCCTCCACATGCTGTTGAGACAAAAGACAGACAGTCACAGTTGGATCCAGACTGAGGATCTCTGCAGTATTTGAACCTGAGCTGGATAAACTCAGCTTAAACCTGCAGTTCCTCTGGTGTCCAGCAGTGAGTCAGTCCTAATAGACCCAATAAACATGTTTACAGTACTGTACTGATACTAAGGGCCTCTTTGACTGACAGGTAGATGGACAGGATACAGGTTCATTCCTCTACTGCTACTGACCAAACCTAAAAGGTTGATTCTGTGATTGTTCATGATTCAACCTCATGTCTGAGCTCTGATTTTCTTTCGAGGTGGCACCTTTAAACAGTGATCCATGCTTTTATTTCTTCCCACCTGGACGACTGTAACTCACTCTATTTGGATGTCAGTCAGTCGTTGCTCTCACGTCTGCAGCTGGTTCAAAATGCGGCTGCACGACTCCTAACAGGAACTTGAAAAAGAGAGCATATACCCCCCGTGCTGGCCTCTCTGTACTGGCTGCCTGTGTCTTTTAGAGTTCATTTTAAAATTCTCATGTTTGTTTTTAAATGCCTTCACAGCCTTGCCCCACCTTGCTTCTATGAGCTTCTTCATCCCCACACACCCTGTCGGTCTCTCAGGTCAGCTGACCAGCTGCTCCTGGAGGTACCGAGATCCAGGAGGAAGCTCAGAGGGGGCGGGGCCTTCTCTATTGTGGCTCCAAAATTATGGAATAATTTGCCCATGCACGTTAGAGAGGCCCCTTCACTGTCCACTTTTAAATCGCGTCTTAAAACCCACTTTTATTCCTTGGCTTTTAACCCCTTTTACTTTGTATTTTATTTGGCTTTTATTTATATCTTATGTAAGTTTGTTATTTAGTTCCAATGTACAGCACTTTGTGTCAGCTGTGGTTGTTTTAAAGTGTTTTTAAGTAAAAATAATGATGATGATGTGAACATGTGTCCTCAGAGGGGGAGGAGTCAAACATCATGACTGTGAGAATAATTCATGACAAACTTTCAGATAAACTCACTGAACACTTACTCTTCTTCAGGGTCGGAGGCTCTCCTCTCAAACAAGCCTGTGATGGTTTTCCACCAGGTCTCTGCGGAGGACAAACACAGCAGTGACATCATCAACATGAGAGTGAGGAAGAACAGCTGAGGCCAGATCCATAATCTCAGGTGGAAACACACACTTTGGCTGTGTCCCAATTCAGGGTCTGCACGCTTGAAGTACGCAGACTACGCGTACTACGTATGGTGCGTACTACAAGTACGGGAAGTGCGGAAGTGTGAGGCTTGTGAAATGGGACGGTCTAGCATTCGTCGCGCTGTTCAGGTTGCCTAGCAACCATGATACTAACAGCGAGAAATGTTTCATACAGCATTGTGTGACAGAAATGAAGGAGAAAAAATGTTTTGTTGGTCATTCATTTTTGTCATGACATCACTTTGATTAGTTGAGTATCTGAGGCTGAGACCACAGGACTGTAAAACATGATTGTTGGCCTTCATTTCTGTACTGAAGTCATTTTAAGATTAGTTAGTAAATAATAATTAGCTCATGTTGTTCATGAGACTAAAGTCATCTCACTGTGGTAATGTTAATATAATATGGACAATATTATATGTATTGTCAGATTATATATATATATATATATATATATATAAACACCCAGCACGCCCCTGCGTGCGGTTTATCCTTCAAGCTCGGGTCCTCTACCAGAGGCCTGGGAGCTTGAGGGTCCTGCGCAGTATCTTAGCTGTTCCCAGGACTGCGCTCTTCTGGACAGAGATCTCCGATGTTGTTCCCGGGATCTGCTGGAGCCACTCGCCTAGCTTGGGAGTCACCGCACCTAGTGCTCCGATTACCACGGGGACCACCGTCACCTTCACCCTCCACATCCTCTCGAGCTCTTCTCTGAGCCCTTGGTATTTCTCCAGCTTCTCGTGTTCCTTCTTCCTGATGTTGCTGTCATTCGGAACCGCTACATCGATCACTACAGCCGTCTTCTTCTGTTTGTCTACCACCACTATGTCCGGTTGGTTAGCCACCACCATTTTGTCCGTCTGCATCTGGAAGTCCCACAGGATCTTAGCTCGGTCATTCTCCACCACCCTTGGGGGCATCTCCCATTTTGACCTCGGGACTTCCAGGTTATACTCGGCACAGATGTTCCTGTACACTATGCCGGCCACTTGGTTATGGCGCTCCATGTATGCCTTGCCTGCTAGCATCTTGCACCCTGCTGTTATGTGCTGGATTGTCTCTGGGGCATCTTTACACAGCCTGCACCTGGGGTCTTGCCTGGTGTGATAGACCCCAGCCTCTATGGATCTTGTGCTCAGAGCTTGTTCTTGTGCTGCCATGATTAGTGCCTCTGTGCTGTCTTTCAGTCCAGCTTTGTCCAGCCACTGGTAGGATTTCTGGATATCAGCCACCTCCTCTATCTGCCGGTGGTACATACCGTGCAGGGGCCTGTCCTTCCATGATGGTTCCTCGCCTTCCTCCTCTTTCTTGGGTTTCTGCTGCCTGAGGTATTCACTGAGCACGCTGTCAGTTGGGGCCATCTTCGTGATGTATTCGTGGATGTTTCTTGTCTCATCCTGGACTGTGGTGCTGACACTCACCAGTCCCCGGCCCCCTTCCTTCCGCTTAGCATACAGCCTCAGGGTGCTGGACTTGGGGTGAAACCCTCCATGCATGGTAAGGAGCTTTCTTGTCTTTATGTCAGTGGCTTCTATCTCCTCCTTTGGCCATCCTATTACCCCAGCAGGGTACCTGATCACGGGCAGGGCGTAGGTGTTGATGGCCCGGATCTTGTTCTTACCGTTCAGCTGACTCCTCAGGACTTGCCTGACCCTCTGCAGGTACTTGGTGGTTGCAGCTTTCCTAGCGCCCTCTTCATGGTTCCCATTCGCTTGCGGGATCCCCAGGTACTTGTAACTGTCCTCTATGTCTGCAATGTTGCCTTCTGGTAGTTCAATCCCCTCAGTTCTGACTACCTTCCCTCTTTTTGTTACCATCCGACTACACTTCTCCAGTCCGAACGACATTCCAATGTCATTGCTGTATAGCCTGGTAGTGTGTATCAGTGAATCGATGTCTCGTTCACTCTTGGCATACAGCTTGATGTCATCCATGTACAGGAGGTGGCTGACAACCACTCCGTTTCGTAGTCGGTATCCGTAGCCAGTCTTGTTAATGATCTCACTGAGGGGGTTCAGGCCTATGCAGAACAGCAGTGGGGACAGAGCATCTCCTTGGTAGATCCCGCACTTGATGGTGACTTGTGCTATGGGCTTGGAGTTGGCCTCTAGTGTTGTACGCCACATCCCCATTGAGTTCCTGATGAAGGCTCTTAGGGTCCTGTTGATCTTGTACAATTCTAGGCATTCCAGTATCCAGCTGTGGGGCATTGAGTCATAGGCCTTCTTGTAATCAATCCAGGCAGTGCACAGGTTGGTCAGTCTGGTCTTGCAGTCTCGGCTGACCGTTCTGTCTACCAGTAGCTGGTGTTTTGCGCCTCTGGTATTCTTGCCAATCCCTTTCTGTGCCCTGCTCATGTATTGACCCATGTGCCTGTTCATCTTAGCCGATATGATGCCTGACAGGAGCTTCCATGTAGTACTGAGGCAGGTTATTGGTCGGTAGTTGGATGGGACCGGTCCCTTCTTGGGGTCCTTGGGGATCAGGACCGTCCGACCTTCGGTTAGCCATTCCGGGTGTCTCTCGTTAACTAGCAGCTGGTTCATTTGTGCTGCCAGACGCTCGTGGAGTGCAGTCAGCTTCTTCAGCCAGTAGGCGTGAACCATGTCGGGCCCTGGTGCTGTCCAACTCTTCATACTGGAGACCCTTTCTTGGATATCTGCCACTGTGATGGTTACTGGAACCTGTTCAGGGAGGTCGCTATGGTCTGCCCTCAGATTCACTAGCCACTGAGCATTGCCGTTATGGGTTGCGTCCTTCTCCCATATGCTCTTCCAGTATTGCTCCGTCTCCAGCCTTGGTGGTGCTGTTCTCTTATTGTTCCCTTGCCACTGAGAGTACACCTTTGCTGGTTCTGTGAAGAACAGCTGGTTTATTCTCCTGCCTTCTCTCTCTCTGGTGTACCTCCTCAAGCGGGTGGCCAAGGCTGTGAGTCTTTGCTTGGCAGTTTCCAAGGCCTCAGGTATGGGCAGCTTGCTGTATTTCTTATGCACCTTCTTTGTCGCACCTTTCTGCAACTCCGTTAGTTGGCTAACCTCCCTCCGTGCTACTTTGATCTTGCCCTCTAGCCTCCTTCTCCATGGAGGGTATTGCCCCTTGTGGCTGTTCAACTTGTAGCCAAGCATCTCACTGATCACTGCTGCCGTAGTGTAGATCAGCTTGTTAGTGTCGGTAATCGTGGTTGTAGGTATCATCCGTAGTGCTGCGTTAACATCATCTAGCAGACCTTCTGAGGGTACTTCACGTAATCTTGGTAACCGGCTACGGGGGATCCAGGTTTCAAGCTTGGCCATGATCCTATCCTTCAGGTCAGTTCCTCTGGCACTCAACGATCCTTCTCTTATCGCACTTGGGGCTATGTACCCAATCTCCGGTGGGGGTGATGATATCTCCCCCCTGACCTGGCGTCCTGACTCCTCCTTGCCGTAGCATTTATGTTGTACCTCATCAATCTCTAGCTGTGAGAGCAGTTCCTTCTTTCGAATATTGGAACACTGAGCTACTAGTTGTTTCGCCGTCATTGTGGATGTTGGGTATCGAAGAATCCATAGGTCCCTCATCCTATTCATGTAACCCCTTCCGCCAGGGTTACTTGCGTAGTAGCATTCCAACAACGCCCTGTTTTCATCTCTTGCCCACCGATGCCTTCTTGTTCCAGTAGCCCACTTGTCATCAGGGTGCCCTGGTTCCTCAACACCTGACGCGGACCTTGTTGATCCGGGCGACGTCCGAGCCGGCATGCCTTCATATTTATCTGTCTCGCTCATGTCTGCGGTAGGCTCGCTTAGCATAGGGGGTCTAGCCTTAGGGGGTATATGTATATATATATACATATACATATATATATATATATATATATATGAGCTTGAACTCTGGGTCAAAGATGCAAGTAGCAGTTATTTATATTTCCTATCACCTTAAATCTTCACTCAAAGACAAGTACCTCTGACAGTGTATATACAGATGTATTATATATAAGAGACAAACATTGTTCGTTTAATTTGTTGGCATTACTAAATTTGGCTCAATGCTTACATATATGTGTAAAAAGAAAATGTACGAGCTGTGATAACTGTTTCTGATAGAATGAAGAGTAGACTGATATATCAAATATTCCTTTATTGGGTGATAAAATCAGACCATGTCATAACTGCT
>CAKLIZ010001806.1:0-29573 GCA_922035795.1 Oreochromis mossambicus | reverse complement strand
GTGTGTGTGTGTGTGTGTGTGTGTGTGTGTGTGTGTGTGTGTGTGTGGTTGGGGGTGAACATAGGTGTGTGCTCATGCATGTGCGTGTTTGTACTGTGGAGGGGCTGTACCACTTCCCACAGAAAGAAAACATATGAGAGCATTACCACCACCGCCTCTCTCTCGTTCTCTCTGTCACTTTCCCCCTGCTTCTCTCTCACCCTCCCCTCTCTTCTCCTTCTTCTTCTTCTTAAAGGCACAGGTAGAAAATAAGAGTTATAAGTACTCTGAACGCATCATCTAATCGGATCATATTGTATATTTTTAAATATATCCTTAAATATTGTGAAAAATGTTACCTGCATGTAAGAATTTATTAGACTGTTCTGATAAACAGTCAAATCTGTGTAGGTGTATCCATTTGGAGGTGTGTCTGAGACTCAAAACACATTGCATTCTACTTCATTTTCTGTTGTAATTTTTATTTATCATCATTATTTTATTTCAGACACGTAGGTCCTTTCAAACACGAAGACAGGTTTGTATCCATCTGTTTTTAACCGGTACTCGCTCTTAATTTACCTCGGTTTAATACCATCCATCTCCATCCATCCATCCATCCATCCATCCATCCATCCATCCATTTTCTACTGCTTATCAGGGTTCGGGCCACAGGAGCAGACAAGCCCAGACTTCCCACAGCTGGGCCCCTCTTTCCTGCTCATCGAGTTTATAACCAGTTGTTCTCAAGCCAGCTGAGATATGTTGTTTCTTTGTTGTGTTGTTGCCTCGGGGCCTCCTCCTGGTACAACATGCCCAAAACACCTCAACTGCCTCCTTTCAATGTGGAGGAACAGCAGCTGAACTGTGAGTCCCCGTTTAAATGTCCAAGCTCCTCACCCTGTCTCTGGGAGAGAACAAAGCCACCCTTCGAAGGAAACCCATTTCAGCTGCTTGTGTCTGCCGTGGATAAGATTATCCCAGCTTTGTTTCTCTCAGATTCTGAGTTTTTGTTTAATAACCCAAACAGGGAATGTATGGTCTTCAAATCCAGAAACTCTTCTTTCTTCTGATTAAAAACAGCACCTCGGTTAACAGCAACGAGACCATAGCACTGCCGTGGATAAAAAACAGAAAAGCAACCAACAGAAAAGTTGAACTCGAGAGAACTAAACACACTTTCAGACAAGAGCTGTGTTTTTCTTCAAAAACAAAAAGAAGTATCATAAATCATCAGCTCAGTTTTTCAGTGTGTGAGAGAAAAACAGAGCAAATCAATAACTTAAGCTGCCCTTTAATGATGGGTGGCTATGTGGTAGCAAAGTTAGGAATACAGCTTTGTCTTTTTTTTCTTGTCACTACTTTTTATCTATGTAAGGAAGGTTATGAAATGAGTTATGGTTATCTGTTTGTTTCTTGTCTGCTTGCAGGATTACTCAAAACGGTGATTTGCATGGAAATTTGAACAAAGCTTGGATTTGGCTCATTTTGTAAGCGATTAACATTTGACATCACTCCCGATGTGGTTCTGGACCCGGAAGTTCTCCTTAACTTTGTAAGAAAGGGCCAAATTTGACATCGCATAGCATATTTTCATAGATAAACCTTAAGAGATTTTTTGATGTTCTAAAGAAATACTAGTCTGGATCCAGATATGATTACAAATTCAGGGCTTCAATTCACATATAGTGTGGGGGGAATTTTTGGCCTTGCCAGAGGTTTGTAGTCTCGCACCACTCTCAGCGTAGGTTGGGCCTGACCCAACCGGAGCAAAAAAGTAATGTGATCTTTAACAAGAGCACGAGGCATTGCATGTTGCACGCTGCTCACAGCAGCAGCAAGTCCAAGTATTCATGGCTGCGCTTGTCTTTGCAGGTTGTTGCAATGTTTTTACTCCATCATAGTCAAACCAGCCATCTATACTTTTTTTTCATCTTTATTTCATCATTTTCATTCCTGGTCAATGGCCAAACAGTTTTCCTGTAACTACTCACAGTGATGTCAAAGCACTTGTGTTTGGACAAGGTGTCACAGTGGGATCTCACCCGTCATAGGTGCCACAGCCTTTCATGTCTTGGTAAAGACTGTGCCTGGGTTTGTTTGTCAGTTTTGGATAAGTCCAGTCTATCTTCAAAAAGTGAAAATGGTGGAACTAAGGATGTGTTCCCATAGCCTCATTTATTGTGGGATATGTTTATTCATTTATGTTCTTGTAGGGCCATCTGTAAATATGTTGTAACAGTACATATGTTCTGTGTCATTCTGAAGTACAATACAGCATGTCGAGAAAACCACAGAGCGAAACACAGTAGAAGCAACAAGCCTAACAGCAGTGCCCTCTTTACTTCATGTTCACCTTTTATGTCGTTTCAGAAGGTGGCCAGGGTCAGGTGATGGAGCGGGTCATCTTCCAGTTGGACCGTCAGTGGATTGATCCCTGGTTCCTTCATTCCACATGCCACAGGATCTTTGGATACTCCTATTTGCCCGTGATGCGTCCATCAGAATGTGAGTGTGTGTGAGGCATAGATCAAAGTGCCGTATGACTGAATTGCTTCTTTTACCCCAAGAAATGAGCATCTGCTACCCTAAAACAGGAACTTGTACGTAGCTTGTTCCCAATTCATATTTTCTTTTTGGTTTATTTTAATGTGCTGTGTTTAATTGTGTGTTTAATTGGCTTACCCTCTTAGAGCTCAGATATAGGCTTTAGAAAAGGTATTAACTAGGTAAGATTTGATTAACTTTAGTTGATGAGATACAAATTTTCCAGCACGATTAAGAGTTTTATACCCGTTACCTCTGTACCATTATTTTGTTGTTTGACTTTCGTCTTTCCATAGTCTTCTCTCGCAGGTCTTTGGTGCTCTCATCCTGCATCTCCATGCATTGCTGATTATTTAAACATGTACTTAAAACCAGCTTTAACATTAACAAATGCAGTGGGAGAGATCAGTCACTGACCCCCGGCAACCTCCAATCACTGGGAAAAATGTGTACACTCCCACCAGTTGGTGAGTGGTTGCTGGAGGTTGTTGGCTGTTGCAAACAGGTTGCAACACTACAAACTTCATTATGATTGCTTTGATCACAAGCAGATTTCCATGGTTACCCAAACTTTGCATGGAAGATGGCATCTTATCTGCAAACACTTACTAACTAACCTACACAAAGTGCATGCAACCACAGCAATCTGCTAGAGGCCAAAGCAAACACAAGGTTTTCACACCTTTTTGCAACCAGTTTGACCTAATGAGCTACTGCATCTAATAGGCAGGGAATATTACCATGTTTCCTCACAATGGTGGTTTCCAGGCAGGTGTCAGCTGGTCTCATGGCCTGTGTGAGTGGAGCAACTTCAAACCTTCAATCATAATAATACATTTTCAGTTCTCTCTATAGGCACCAAATAAAGAAAAAGTGTGTATATTAAAATGATCTGACATGCAGCCTTACCTGTTAAATGGCATGTTTTAAACTAAAGAAAAAAGGAATTTACTTTGAAAAATGATGTTGGGAAAGACATTGGGAAAGAACAATACAGAAAAAAAAAACTAAATAGAAAAAGGTAAAAGAAAATAGTTTTAGCCCATAAACAGACTGGTCTTAGCTCTCCAAAGGATGATACGTATGCTAGATCAGAATTCGGTCCTCCTGCACATATACTGCTGTTTCATTATATTGCCATAGCCGTCACAGAGAGTTCAATTCAAGCATTCAATTCAATTCCTGCTGTCAGCTGTTTATTTTTAAATAGACACTCACTGGTCCTGCAACAGCAGGAATTTAACTACAAACTTTCTTTGCCCTTATCAGTGCTGTTTATTCTGCATTGCACCAGTGTTCCCTGTGGGTGATTGAAGTCGCTTAAGCACTTTATTTAGTTTGTCTCCCTGACCAATAAGATCAATAAGGTCTGTGCACGCAGGGTCCAGGAGTGGGTCAATTAAGCTGTTTAATCTTCATGTCATTCCAAACACTTCGTCAGCATTTATCAACCAACAAATGAGACATAATCTGGTTAAAAACAGAAAAGAAAAACTTGATGAAAACTATCAAAAATAATAGGCCACGTGATTAAAGTTAACTCAACCTGTGCATAAATTGATATCAATCTGCACACTGGATGGAAAATTAATATATACACAGTCACTAGCCTAAGTTAGTGCTATTATCTCCTTTTCAGACACGGAGTAATTTAGCTGGCCATGACTGAATGTACTGAAAAAGAAGGAGGAAGGACATTTTTTGCTCAACATGTTGGGGAAAGACACAACCACAGTAGTGCTATATATTACAACAAAAAGTGCCATACTATTTCATTAAATAAATTTAAGTTAGGTAAATATCCTACACTATTATAGAGAAACCCTCAACAATCAACAGTTCCTTATAAGCAAGCACTTGGCAACAGTGGGAAGGAAGAACTTCTTTCGAACAAGAAGAGACCAGGGGTGGGGAGCCATCTGCAGTGACTTGGTGAGAGAAAACAGGAGAGGTGTGTGGAGAAGACAGTACTCATTGAGCAGCATGAGCATATAATAGCATAACTAAGGGATCATTCAGGGTCATCTGATCCAACCAAAACCTTAATCTTTATCATAAAAATACATTTTTAATCTAATCTTAAAAGTAGATAAGGTGCAGCTTTCCCAACTGGGAACTGGTTCCATAGGGAAGGGGGCTGAGAGCTGAAGGCTCTGCCTCTCATATCTCTCTGAGAAACTCTAGGAACCACAAGCAAGCCAGCAGTCTGAGAGAGCTCGGTGCTCTATTGGGATAATATGATGCTCTGTGGTCTTTTGACAGGGTCTGGTTATTCTGAGAAGGAGAATTATGGTCTCTGCCTAGTCCCTGTTAATACCCTCATTGAAATGTTTTAACTAAAGGCTTTTAAAGGAGCTTTTAGCAGAGACTAATAATAACGAGTTGCAGCCAGTGCGCCCTTGAAGAAATAACGAACCAGTTTTTCAGCATCACTCTGAGACAGTGAGATTGTCAGAAATATTGCACAGGTGAAACAAAACAAATACAAATATAAATACAGTAGAAGGCTAGCCACCTAGTTTCTTTGTTTGCTTGTTTTTTCATTTTTTTTACAGCAATATGCACAAATCTCACTTTTGACCAAATTTTTTATTAGAAAATGATATTTGATCCAGGCTTTTATATCTTTAAATCGATACATTAAGTAACTAATTTGTGCCTCCTGGGTTCACAGTTAAATATAACTCAGCATCATCTGCATAGAAATTAATATGTGTAATATGTGTAGAGATTAATATCCTGGCATACAACCCTGGCAAGATATGCCACTGTTTCTTTAACAAAATCCGCCTTGGCTAGGTCTAGCTTGGAAGCACCTTTCCAGTTAATCAATGCAGTCTTCCATGCATGCCACTGGAAAACAGTCAGCTTTGGTAAAAGCATTGGTCTTACTAAAATTAGAACAGAATCAGATACAGTCAGTCTTATCTGTTTGCAAAGAGAGGCCCAACTGAAGAATTAAAATTTGACAGATAAACTAAATGATCATTTTTACGTAAGGGTGGAAATTGTTGGAATTGGCTATCAATATAATCTGTGAACAAAGCTCTCACTGTGGTGAATGATCTTACAGATTCCAGTTGTAAGTTGCTTCAGAGACAAAGGCAACAGCAAAAGACTTTACTAAGTTTATATAATATCAGTGAACTTTCCAGCTACCTGATAACCACATTATCAGGCTCGCCATTTTTTGACTCACCACTAAACACAGAGCTAGTGGACTCCCTACTGTGTGTCCAAAGAAAAGTTTGATATGATTGTAAACTCTGCTGTCTTGTAACATCTCCCTAAGGCAGGCCCGCTTCACAGTCCCAAGAAAGTCTACTTCAGAAGAAGTGCACCATAGATTTCTGTGTTCGTTTAGGGTCACATGCACATGGTGATTCATTTGACATCTTTTGCACATGTGCAAAATGAAATGACTCTCCTGGTTTGTTTGCACCACTTTTTGGACACCAAAGGACATGAAGCAAGTAAAAGCCTTCAGTCTTAAACGGGTAAATGCTTTTTACACATCACAGTCAACAAGAAGTCATTTCCAGCCCTACTCTTTGGCAGCAGCCCACACAAACCATATCAGATCTTCAAATAGCCTCTGAAATGGGGTACAGTGGAGCTGGTATTATCTGTTGGTTGAACTTACAATTTAGTTGAAAGCTACTGCAACTTTGACATTATACTGTTAAATCTTTTTTTTCAGATGAGGCAAACAGAAATGGAAGAGCATTTATGGCAACTACTGAGGTTTTATGGCAACTACACGTTCAAACACAACACGTTTTTGTGTTGTGTTCTTTCATATCAAATTTAAACAGAAGATGCAAGTTTACCCTTACAGTTCCAGCCAGGATACACACCTTTTGCTTGCCTTTATCAGCTCCAGCTTTTGTTCCACTTTTGCTCTCCTTTTCCATCACTACCTCATGTCTCCCTGTAATGCTTGAATTCAGACTAATCCCTTCTTCTTAGTTTTTGCCTTTTCTGTCTCCAGTTGCAGATTCTGATCAAATGATAAAGTTCCACCAAATCACTGTGAAAGTGATGTAGTCGGTAGAGCCTGGACTACTGCCAGAGGTTTGGCAGTCATAGTTAGTTCTTCAACAGTGCTTCTTAATTCAGCCCTTTCTGACCCTTTTCCAGTTTTTGACCAGCCCAACTCTGCTGCCAAATCAACCATATCTACTCTTTGAAACTGAGTGAAAGTATTGCAGCTTGGCCTCAAACTCAGATCAGCACATCAACAATAACTAGGAATAGAAGGAAATACCAAAAAAAACCATTCAAAAAGCAAAGCAAGCCAGTCTGAGCAACACAATATACACAATATCCCCCCAGCAGTGCATTCTTACGCACCTGCAATCTCGCTGTATTGGTGAGGAAAAACTGTCACACCCAATTCTTCGGGGTGCGCTGGAGCTAAAAACTTCTAACCACACAGACATAACTAACAGGCTTGAAAACAAAAGTCAGCAATTTGTCCTTATGAAATAATTGCTGCTACCACCTATCAGGGGGACACAATGGATGTTCCAGTCAGACAAAAGTGCAGATTCCCAGAAACGATGGTCCCCAGAGACGTGAATACTATATAACCCACACTCACACCTCACTGCAACTAACCTCTCCAACAGATCTCACTCAAATATGCAAATAAATAAATAACTCGGAGTCCCCCAAACCTGTATTACACCTGTTTTAGATATTTACTGGGTTCAAGTTGGTTTCTTTTAGGAAGTAAACTCCAGCAGGTGAAGACAGGTGGGGGAAACTGTGGCTTAACAAGCTTAGGTTCATCAATCACTCACCTTCAGCACAAAGGAACACACAGCACTAAAAACTGCGTTTCCACAGTTCGTTCTGCGCATTTTATCGATCTAATTGAGCAATTTAGGCTTGAGTAGCTCGCCGCACTCCACATAAGGACAGCAGGAGTTCGATATTGAACTATAAACCCTCTGACTGATGGACAGTTGATGGACTGACTCTACCTCCTGAGCCACATTGCAGCTACTCCAGTCAAGAGGTATTAAATTACTTCTGGTACTGTTACTTGGTGTGTTTTATGACGTCCTATGATAAGGCTTCAACACATGAATCTGTTATTCATACGATCCCCCGGATCATATTTCCTCATCGTAAGTGGCATAAAAAACACCAACCAGTGAAGGCACCTGTGCTGTTTTAAACATGGCAGTGTTTTTTATTGAAATGAACGCTTCACCTGTCCTGTGTTTGGGGTTTCAATAATAAATAAAGTGGCATTAGATAGCGGTAAATCTGAAAGCAGTGGCACGTTCAGGTTAAAAAGCAAAAGAGCTAAAATGCACCACAGATGTGTTTTAGCATGTACGGCTTTTTGTGTTGTCAAATGCAATATGATAAACTGTATTTTTAAAGTTTGCAATGACTTTAAACTGTTTTACAAGGTTGCATGGCAAAGATTTGTGATGGAGCTGATTTTGATTTCTTTCACGTGTGCCTGCAAACTGTAACTGCAACAGAGGTGCACAGCAGCAATGAGAGACTTCTGTCTTTCTTCTTTCTGTCTTTGTCTCTAATTATGGCAGCGCTGAAGTGCACGCAGCTTTTCTTCGCCACAGCAGAGGCCCACAGTAGCCGCTGGGTGTCAGACGGATGAAGCGGAGTGAAAGGGAGGCGGCGGGGTGGGGAGGGTGCCGACCATTTGGGAATGGCACAGAAGAACTTGGTGACCAAGAGGAGTGACGTAAATCAAAACAGACAAACAGACAGGAAGGCAGGCGGCTAGATATAACAGCAGGTAGGTAGGCATGCAGACATAACAGCAGACAGACTGACATAATAACAGACAGACAGGTTCAGAGTTGGGATAACAGCCGGTTTGAAGTTATATAAGCAAAGGCTTACAGTTTCAAAAATCTTTCAGTGGCAGTAGATGTTTATCGAGGCGGTGCAGATGGGGGGTTTTTCTCACTGTTGCATTTTCCTGCAAGCTCGCTATTTTCTGTGGTCTTTGCTGAAACATGTAGTTTTTCAGTTAAATAGTATATAATAGCTTACACCGCGCATTATTCAAACCTAGCAACAAAACACAGCCCGTTTGTTTATGAAGGCGGGATTTGGAGACGCTGGTTTCAATCCAGTGATGGACTGACAGCCAAGAGTTGAATAGGCAGTGTGTTTTATATTAACAATGGCTCGGTGATGTAGTGACTGATGCTGTTTAGCTTCACACTTACATGGAAGGTATGATAATCAGTGATAATTTTTCCACATGAGAGTGGTCCCGTGTTCAACCCCAGCTGCATGCACACACATGAACTCCATCCAACCTGTTAACCCAGTCACCGACGCAAAGAGGGCAAAGAGGCATGTGATTAGAAACTCGGAGAAGCGGCTCCAAAAATCCCGTTCCCCATAATGTGTGCAAAAGGGCAGTTTTTCTTCTGTAAGTCAAGCTGAAAAGGGGAGGAAAGATGAACCTAGAGTGAAGGAGAAGAGAAGAAGCAGATCAAGGGGCCACTCCGAGTCAGGGCTGACTCATATGGACTGCAGGGCGGAGGGTTCATGGCTGTCTTGTGTTTGGCTGTTTTGAGGTTGCGTTCTTCTCTTTCTACTGCCCCCCCCCCGACCTCACCTCACCGCACCGCCGCCACACAAACATATATACAAACATGACCTATACACACACATGCACACACACACACAGGCTCTGGGGACATCACTGGAGGCAGGTGCCGAGAAATGGGCTGAAAAAGGCTTCCATTCGTTTTGGCGCTGAATTATTCAACCTGTGATTAATTATAATTTGGCCTCACTAAGGCAGGGACTGGGGGAATTCCTCTATTGGTCTGGATCGCAGCTTATTGTGTTTTTCCTTCCTGTGGAGGCCGACGTCGGGGCAGAGCCGAGACCTAACAGGGGTACTAGATGCCTGCACATCTATTGTGGACCCTTACTCGCGAAGCTGTTGCATAACATGAATGGAAAGAGTGCACTCTGCAGACTGGAGCGGGGAAACGAGAATTTAACACTCATTTCAAGGAAAAGAAGACCACTGTGGTTAGAAATAGCTCGTGTTCAAGGCTGTGCAACTACACTGTTTATCTGAATGAGGATAAGCCCAACCGAAACAAAAATAGAAAAAGAGAATCTAAGGAAAAAGTAATATGGCGCGACATTAGGCACAAACGGTATCTTTGTTAGTTGTACACTTGGTTTTATTTAAGGTAAAACACATAACATGCTACTTTTATATTGATATAATTTCAAATTACAGTTTTACACAGTTAAATTAAACCCTCAACCCACTAATTTCATTCATTTATTTACTGCCCATCCTGTGAAAATGGGAGAACTTGCATTTTTTTCCTGTTTACGGTATAATGCACAGATCACCTTGTGCAGTGAGCCAGCATGATAGGTGAGCATGTTACAGGATATAAAAGATCAGAAGTACATCCTTCCTTTACGCTTGAGTAACAAACACCACAAATGTGACTTACTTAAAGGATCTAGCAGCTAATCACAGGAGCTGTTATACTGAGCTGATCACACTCAGTGATACGGAATAACATGCTACCTCCCTACAGCTGCTTTGTAATTGGAGTCAGATATGTAAGTCTCAGAGAAAGAAGGGGGTTACCCTTGGGTCACTGAGGTGGCAGATTTGGAAAGAGGAATTATAATCCATCCCGCTTTCGCTAAGAAGAAACCAGCCAAAGATTTCGCCATGAGACGGCGGCCTTGTGCGAGACGTGAAATACAGTAGAAGCTTTGATCCGACTGCAAGATGATTGCTCTCCGTGCAGAGCAGCGAGTGTGACTTGGCACAGGACGCCACTGCTGAAGTCTCCCTTGTGATAACCAAGAACGCCCTTGATTAACTCACCGCTTCTCGATCCAAACACAAACCCTTCATTATTTATTCTTTAATTATCTGAACGACAAAAGATCTTTTGCTGCTGAGAAACCAGATTCAAACCTCAGAGCTGTTTGTAAGATCTGCTCTGACAAGACGGCAACAATGCTTCTCATTCGGAGTCAAATTTGTCAGAACTGTGAATAAAGACGTGCATAAATTATGAACTCGGAAGATTATGAGGAAAATACAAGTAGAAATAAAATCAGTGAGAAGAAAAAATGCCCAGCGCTCTGCCTCTCTGTGACAGTGCGAACCAGTGATGGATGCTGTAAATACAGTTCAAGCAGTTTCAAGGTTCGGCCTCTTGTTAATTCAGTAGATCGATAGTTGGTGAAAAAGAGTCTTTTTTTCTGCGTTTAATGACATGTTCAGATGACCTTCAACAACATCAGGGTCTGACTCATGTGATGACAAGGTTTAACAGGACAGGTAATAATGTGCTGACCGCTGTCATGCTACCTGACCCTCGGCCAACACCTGAAAGCCCTGAAAGCCCCTGGTGACGCTCACAGAGTTCATTTCCATAACAGATCATAGAAAACAACAAGCTAGGTGGCAACATTTCCTCACTGACAAATCCACAGGGGCCTTATTTTATCTTATTTATTGTGCATAGCATATCTGTAAGCCCTCAGTCATGCAGACCTAGAATCAGTCAGCGACCCTGAAAAATGGATGTTCTCCGTGCCGTTGGTGAATGGTAGCTGGCTGTCACCGGGTCAACGTGCTCACAAAGAGGGCGCTGATGCAAAAGCCTCCTTCTGGCTGCTTTGTTTGCTAGCAGATTGCTGACTTGTCTGCAAACACTTGTGCACAGAGGTTTTATTACCCAATGACTCGCTCCTTTTTAGTCTCCTCCTTCTGATTTACTGTCCTGAAACATGGTTGAATCTCTGGAAACATTTGTGTGTGGTGTATTACAGGTAACAACAAAGTAACCTGAACATGACTGTGCAGAAATAATGGAAAGATGCCATGGGACGCACACAAATACGAAGCACTACTCACAACATACCAGTCCAAGCAGTCCAAGCAGTGTTTAGTGCACTGAGCCTGGTACTTTCTCTGTCTTTGTGTCAGAGAGTGCATTACAGCAAAGTGTATTTCACTGTGATCAAAGTCACAAACACAGAATGAGTTAAAAATGTCACACTATGTTCACGCCTTTAATCTTAAGATGTTCAGAGGTAGCCTGGTGCAAATAAGCCCAAAGCACAAATGCTATCATGCAGACACGTAGGGTAAGGGTGAAGTTTAAGTTTAGTTGCTTCTATCACAAAAAAAACAGAAAATATGCAATAACTCAGTCACAGAACAGGAACACTCAGGGCACATATGACTTTTATGTACAGTTACATTGAAGTAGGGCTGTAAACTTTACAGTTTGCTATGAATTTCATCACAAGACAAGAACATCAGCATTAGAGGGTCAGCTCTAATGCTGGCTCGGTGAAGTTTGATGGACAACATATCGATAAAAGTTCTGGGCCACACCTCTAAATCTTCAGGTGTTTTCAGCCCCACTGAAGTACGTGTTTAAGATCACGTAGCTGTGCAGATGGCCCTTAGAAACATTTGTGACAGTATGCTTCGTTGTTCTAAAGAGAGTGGTGCTGTAATAGGTTTTCTTATTTCCACGACTGCCCTATTATTGCAAAGTGGAAGTGTTTAGCAACCATAGCAACTCAGCCACAAACTGGGAGACCACATGGAGTTACAGTAGGGTTGCCACCTGTCCCGTTTTAGCCGGGACATCCCGCATGATGAACAAAATTGTTTCGTCCCTTATTCTACCTTAAATATTGACCGTTACCTGCAGTGTCACATGCAGTGCATATTTACACTATGCCCAGCTGGTTGTCCACGCCAGAGTGTCCCTTAGCCCTAACCCTATCGCTGAGTGCTGAGAAGCTCTGCTGAGCTCCAAACCTCCAGCGGGATTACCATCATCATGGAAACCGTACACCAGGAGCTTCACGGATGATCAGCCCCTGTAGGTGTGACGTGTAGGCGACCCAGCACACTGGACCATGTAATGTATGCTTTAGGTAACTAAAAATTCACTGTTGTACAAATTTACAAAATTCTGTTTCCTGTCGTCTATTTTTAACTACTTTAACTACTGTGAGCTTCATGTGTACATGAAAGTTGATATGAAATTAAATTGGAATTGAACTTATGATGGAAGATAAACTGAAGGAAAGTCAAATCCACACCTCCAACCTCCACACAAGTTCAGGTTCATTAAGTAATTTAAGTCTCATTTTTACTGCACTGAATCTACCACGTAGCGTGCACAAGAGGCCGACGTGCGTGGTGTGCCTCTGTTCCTCTGCAACTTCACGACCAGAGTGCAAAGGAGGAAATGATGGTGCTGAAGGGGCTAATCAGGCTAAACCGGTTCAGATGGCGGGGTAGATTTAACTCCAAAACATAATCCACTGGAGGCGATTGCTGGAGTTATTCTAAAAACATACTTACACCGTATTTCTATAACACGAGATCTCTGGAGATCCACCTTGGGCGGCTCTTACCCTGGGAGGGGTGACGGGCAGTAGTAGTAGACAGCTAAGCCTTTCTGTTGGTCTTCTCATTATTAGACCAGAGCACAACACTGTTTGTGCCGTTATTGAAAATCAAAACATCACATTTGTTCTTTCCATGGATGTTTTAAAAAATGGAGGTATCACCAACTGGATAGCCTCGAGTTATGAAGCTTTGAGTTTAGCGTTTTCACCATTGCCCATGTCGTGGGTTGAAAAACACCCCCTGAAGCACACCCTGCATAAAGTGTCTGACATTAATAATGACCATAATTTAAAAAATGAACGTCATGCTTAATTCAATATGACCCGAAACTGCGGACTAAGCCCAAAAGCTCTCTGAAAAAGTGTTTACTTTGGACATAATGGAGGACCTTTTCCCCCATAGACTTCTATACGGCGGGTAGTGGTTATATAACCAGAGGTGACGCCCCCTGCTGGCTCTTCTTTGGCTTCACCTTTCAGGACACCTCCATCCATCTTTAACACAATCCACGGTTAAAACAAATAACCGACAGGTAAAGGTGCAAAAGCACTAAAAGTGGGCACTGACATTTAAATTCACGGGATGAAGAAAGGAGAAAAAAAAAACTCGCTCGACAGAGCAAAGTCCTCGCCAGTGTGTATTTCCCATCTCCCCCTCCTCTCTCCTCCTGCGGTCCGCAAACAAGAAGTGTGTGTTTCCCTTTAAGGAGCCCCCACCGTTTGCTTAACAGAGGGAGGAAGAGCAGGCCTGCGGAACAGCGGCTGAGGAGGGGAAAAAAAAATCCAACGGAGGACGGTTTCAAGTCCCCCCCAGTAGAAACTGTGCCTGATTTGTGGCCAATGTTGGAGATGTAAAAAAAAAAAAAAGAGAGAGAGAGAGAGAGAGAGAGGGAGGGAGGGAGAGGAGAGAGGAGGAGGAGGAGGGGGAGGAGAAGGGGGGAGTAAAAACACTAAAGGGGTAGCTATGGAGATGGAGCGTTTTGCTGGCTGCTTTCTTTGACAGGTGTTGAGTGGGGCAAAAGTCTTAAAACAGAAGCAGCATGTACGCCAAAGGTAAAGGAGCCGTCGTCCCTTCCGACAGCCAGGCGCGAGAAAAGTAAGTGACCGAGCCGCCGTGTGTGTGTGAGAGCGCGCGAGGAGCGAGCGGCACAACTTTGTAAAGTAGCGAGGGTAATTTCACAGGAGCCGCTTTCCTCTTTCCTCCCTCCTCCCCGTGACCCCCTCGGAGGTGCGCGATAAACTTTTTCCTCTGGTCGTGGCTCCAGTTTGCGTGTTTGTGTCTGAAACACGGCTGCCGTGCGCACACTTCTGTCACTCGTGGGGAGCGACACTGTTGCCGTTTCCTTTCTGTCCTGATACTTTGTTGCGGCTCTCGGCATCAGAACTTCCACGCGCGTGGAGAGGAGCCTGCTCCTGCTCCTCCGGAGGGGGCAGGAGCAAGGGGCGGGATGGGCTGCCTGCTCTGCGGGGTCCCGAGGCGTGAAGCCGGGTCCACGCAGGGAAAGTTCAGTGAGCGGGGCCAAACTTTTGCAGTCACGGGAAGCAGAGCCTGAATGTTCAGCTGCTGCTTCTTGCAGGACGCCGAGGAACGTTAGGCTGAAGTCTGCGCTGTTATTGTGTGAACACATAATATTGGACAAATGATTAGAATTTCGTTTATTGCCTATTTCTGCTGTGCCTTATTATTTGTCCACATCGTCCTCCTTGCCTGTGCATCCTTTCAGGATTTGGGCTCACTACACAAAGCCAGTGTAACTTTTAAATGCCCCTGTCTCTCGTGGATGGGAGGCTGCCGCCCTCTCTCCTTTATGTCCCTGCTAAGCTGGAGCATGTCTTTCAAAGAGTTGGACCCTCTTTGCATCACAGCACTTTAGATCAGAGCCGTGTTTTATCATCATTAGCTATTTTTAAGCACTAAACAGTCTGAGGTTAGAGGAGTGTAGGGATCCCTGCTGGGATGCAATTGTAATCTAAAAACACTGTCAGGTCCTGGGAGGCTGTGCTGTTCCGCTGCACCTCATGCATCTGTAATAGAAGCCAAATTTCTTTAGAGACTCTCTTGTATTTTTTGATGCATTGCCGTGTCATATTCAATTGATTAAGCCTTCTAGAGATGTGGCTCGCTTATGTGCTTAGTGGAAGCTTCCTCGAATACGACTTTGTGCATGCCTTGTGCCACAAGCCTTTGATTTCACTCTGAATTCCCATCAGTTTATTGGAAAATTGAGCAGCTCTGTGTGTGTGTGTGTGTGTGTGTGCTGAGGAGTGAATCCTAAATGAAAACAGTCCCATGTGGTTCTCATGAACAGCAGGCAGGGTGACCTTTGAACCAGCATATGATGCTTTAATATTGCACATGAACCGCCAGCAGACGCCGAGGCTGCGTTTACACCTGTTTGTGTGGCTCAGCTTCATTAGTTTATTTACAATACGCTGAAAGCCATCTATCATTTGAGTTCTGTGTTCCCGTTGCTTGTTCGGGGACTGTGGATTATGCTCCGTGTGTTATTGGGAGTGAAATCAGTGCAGAGGCAGCATGTATTTCAAATGATAGTGTAGGAGGAGATTAATAATTGAACTCATAAGAAATACAAGTCTTTGGAGAGCTGGAAATGATGAATGCTGGTGCGCTAAGGCTGCTAGTGAATAACAGCGTTTCTGAGTTTGTTTTTCTGCATTTATTCCCACCTTTTCTTTTCGTCTCTGTGTATATTCGCGTCCCTTCGGCGTGTCACAGGCTTACAGGTGTTGTCCACACATCACAGATGACGCCTGCCCTCTCCGCTCACCTGTCTTGTCACCCTAACCTGCCCTGCAGGGCCAACACATGTTTCCTTGTAAGTGTAGAGCTCGCAACAGCTGCCTCAATGCATCACTGAATTGCCTCATATTCATATTTACATATTCATACGACTCTTTACATATTCAGATATTAAACAGAGGGCATCCCGGATGGGCTCGTATCTTATTAAAGCAGGCGTGCAGTGTGGCGTCACAGCTCCAGCTCTTGCGTAGAAGATTATGGTGCTCAGTTAGGTCATCTATAAATGAATAATATGACTTTACGCTCTTGGTTTCATTAAGTAAGGTTGCAGTGAGTTTTTGTACAACAGCTCCAATCATAATAAAGTGTGAATGTTTCCCCACTTTTATTTTTGTGTCCTTTTGATTATAAAGGAGCTGCACGGCTCTTAGATTTAACACACGAATTTGCAGAGGAACATCAGATACACACACATTTAAGGCCAGAGAAAAATGTAATAGTTCAAAGCGTGTTTTCCTTGTGCAGCTGAAAGCAATTGGACGATTCATGACTGTGGGCAGGCCACGCGAGTTACACCAGGGGAAGAAGTTATAGAGGGGACTATTTACTGATAACTTTATATTGTGTTTTATTAAACTGCTTCCTTGTCTTGTGCCTAAAACGTTTCAAGCATGTGCACGTGCAATATTTAAAATCGACAGCATGTTTTCTTCCTGTGGGGTGTCAGAAGTGTGGTGATGGCCAGCTGCTGGAGCTTTTCAGGGATTAACCTCACACTGGAAATAACGGAACCAAAACAATCACGATATGTACACTAATTTTTTACACCGCTCTGTTTACAGAGCCTAAAAAGGGCCTGTAACGGGGAGCATGCTTCAATACCGAGGTGGCAGCCTAACTTAGAAAGCAGTGCTTCATTTACCGAAGGACTTGTGAGGTTTTGTTCTTGATGAAGTGTTTAATAAAGCTGCTCTGTATTTACAGTACTGAACGCTGCAGGTATGTACAGTAGCTCTCAGGGTCACTACACAAAATGTTCCAGCATGCACTCTCAGTTTTGCTGTTAATTGTGTTGTGACACATGTACAGTGTGCTTTTTATTTCCGTCACAGCCTTGAAGCCAAGGCTCGAATCCAGCCCGTTTGCTCACAAATGCAACATGAAACAGTCACACGAGCGTTTCTAACTTTTGTGGATTCCGCTGCACGACCAAGGCCTCACCATACAGCTTTCTTGAGATCACAGGTAGCAGGAAATGCAGGGGGGTGAGGGGGGGGAGAGTGTTTTCTTTGCAGATCCTTGAGAAACGTTGTTGTGATGAGGCGTCTTGTAAAGAGAAAACAAGCTAATAATACTAATAAAGGTGGAGGAGGAACCGGTGCCCTCACAGCCAGAGAAATTAATTACTCTCTGCACTTTTCAGTGTTTTATTTAATTTAATTGGGACGGGAGTGACACTGAAGCTTCCGTATTAATGTCTCCTATGTAACTGGAACCTCTTTGAATTGTGCGCTGATGGAGCCAGCACATTAATTAAAGGCGCCATTCACAAAAATGTTTCACGGATCGACGCCACACCTTATTTTTATTGATTTTCTTCTTTTTTAAACTCGTGTTTGGTTTCTAAAAGAACTCGCTCCGCGCGTTTGTTTTCTAATCCTCGGTTTGTCCATGTGGTTTCGAGTGCTGTTGGGTTTATGCGGGGAAAGAGCTTCAAGTGTAAAGTTAATCAGTTTGTTTTGAACATGGGTTTCTTTACATCCTCTGCTCCTCCCCCGACTCCTCCCATGTATTTACATGCACTTTAATGGGGATCTTCAGGTCTGAATGCATGGTTTTGATTCTACACAGATGGCTCTGCCATCTGCATTTTAGCCTTTTGAAGGAAGCATAAAGAGCTGCGCGCTAACACAAGCAGAAACACTGCTCTAAAAGTAAAGAAGCCCTCGATTTACCCTCAGCACCCTTTGGCTGACTGTGCTTTCATTCAGATATGTCAACAGTCAATTAATGCTGCCTTTCGTCAGCTGCTTCTGGTGCATCCGCACAAATTTGCTAGTTTTCTCACTTGAAATAAAGAAGAGAGTATAAATATTGAAGCTACGTGCCTGAAGTTGTTAATCAGTTTGGCAACAGAGCACACAGATGAGAAGTGCGCGTGTCTTTTATTAGCACACGGGAAAAAGCCTCGATCGGGCAAACGAGGCTCTGTGTGTTCCTAAACATACGTCGGTTACAAAACAAAAGCTCCTTTTTGAAGTTGCATCATCTTATCGTCCTCATTACCTGCTGAGGATGGTAGTCAATCGCTCTCGTCTGCCTCTTTCACCTAGAAACAGCTTTTGTGGGTTAAAAATCCAGTTTTACTGTTAAACTCTGAGAGAAGTTCCACGTGATTCTGTCAGCAGGTAACATCACAGAGCCGAGAGGGAGAGAGGAGGCTTCATGTGTGCTTGTGTGTGTCTAACAATGTGTGGATTAACCCATGGCTAAAGCCACTGCTGTTTACATGCTCGGTGACGCTGATTTGTTTTGACAAAGGAAATGCCATAACTGAGCCCAAAAAATATACACAGCCGCTGCGCAGCGGGAATAAGCTTTAGTGAAACAGCTTCACTCTATCACAGATGTCTCAAACGGGCATCCACCCTCTCATTCACCTTTAAGTGATACATCACTGCATCCACACCGGGCACAGCCGTACTGTGTGTATATGCTGGGTGTAGATGTTTCATATTTAGGGAAGAAGATATCGTGCTTTTATCCTGTCGC
Organism: Oreochromis mossambicus; assembly: GCA_922035795.1. Lineage (NCBI taxonomy): Eukaryota > Metazoa > Chordata > Actinopteri > Cichliformes > Cichlidae > Oreochromis > Oreochromis mossambicus. Next base: position 11,080 of record CAKLIZ010001806.1, on the reverse strand, counting down.
GCTTTAAAATCAGTATTTATTGTTTCTAAAAGGCATGTATGTGAAAGCAGATGCAGTTAGAGGCCCTGCCTCATCCTCCATCGCTTCCTTCCTCGGCCTGCCGCCGCTCTCGCTGCTGAATTATTGAAACAAAGACATGAGAGTTAATTTGCTAACTGTCTGTGTTTTAGCTCGCTAAACTCAGCCGAGATGCCCTTGTCTCCTGAGGCGAGCTGGGACAGCCTGGGGCTAAATGTCAGGTGTGTGTTTCCCGGGGATGTGACAGTGGGAGAGATCTCCTTGATGTGTGGACATGGAGCAAAGTCTTAGTTTGCTTGCGTGATGTTGGCGACGAGAAAGGAAGGAAGATCAGAAGCGATGTTGTAGAGGGTTTTCATTCTTCTCCTTCGGAGCTGCTTATGGTTTAAAAATTGTTATGAATCATTTTGCGTCTAAAGATAAAGAAGATGAGGACGAGACAGATGCTCTGCCGGTTGGCTTTGTGGCTCTTTTAATACAGCCTGACACACTTTATGTGACGGGCCTTGATATTTTGTCGGCAGTCAAAGCACAGGTCAGATGTTCTTCCTCCCACTCAGACTGATCTCCCACGTCTCATCGACTAATTTGCAGCAACAATTTGTTTTTTCTGTTAAATTTCCTTTGTGAACCTCTTCAGAGGAAGCATAAGCTGCGGAGAGGGCTGTTTGTGCTCGTGCTTTGTCTCGAAAGCATCTCACCTTTTATTCCTGACTGACACGTGTAACCGGAGCAGGGGTCACGGGGAAGCGTTCTGGCCGGTGCTGTCCGTAGAGCAAAGAGCCGAGGCCCTGACCTTCAGTTTCCCTCTGCCACAGCTAACCCCCTCACGCCTACTTTATCTACCTGTTCTTCCTCAAGCTCTGCTCCACCGGCTCGCAAAAATGTCTCCTCCTCAGCCGGGTTACACTTACTGGTTCTGACAGGGTAACAAAAGGTGTCCCCTGAAGCCTGGATTGAATGAGTGTTTTTAAATAATGCATTGCAGCCAGGGCAGGTGCCCATCGCTAGGGCACGGAGCCCCTCAGATCACACCAGACTCTGCCATGAAAATTTCATCGGCGCAGTGCTTATGGGAATCTGTTCGATCCTGTACGGCGTAGGTGCAGCATATAGGACCTGGCGCCTGCTGCTGGGTGTTTGCACTGCAAAGGCAGGGTTGATTTTGAACGTTACAACATGTGGCAGTCCCGTCTTCTTGTTTTGAGGAAGACCTATTTTTGTTTTCTTGCTCTGCTGCTGTCATAAAATGGAGCAGCTTCTTAGGAGGTTGTGAAAGGGTCTATTAGACCTATGATCTTTTGCTGTGTCCCAACTCTAAACAAACAGTGAGCGAAAATACACCTAAAGAGCAATGAAGGCAAAATTTCAAGTTTAAAAACAGAAAATACAAACGTGCCAGAACATCGGTAGGATACAGGAGTCGAACCTTTTTCTTCTGGATGACACTCCTGTGATTTATGCACTTTTAAACTGTTAGGTGGGAGCAGTATTAGCTGTCCCTCAGAAACATCCCTGAGAATGCAGTTTAATGTCACGTGAACATCATTTTTAGGAGACAGGGTTGCTTGTGGAACCTTGCTAAACTGCAAGTACAGTTTCATTGCTATTGATTATTTAGCATACCTTCTCTCGCCCCAACCAGTCACGGTAGATGGCCGCCCCTCCCTGAGCCTGGTTCTGCTGGAGGTGTCTTCCTGTTAAAAGGGAGTTTTTCCTTCCCACTGTCGCCAAAGTGCTTGCTCATAGGGGGTCATATGATTGTTGGGTTTTTCTCTGTATGTATTATTGTAGGGTCTACCTTACAATATAAAGCACCGTGAGGCGACCGCTGTTGTGATTTGCCGCTACATAAATCAAATGAAATTGAATTGAATTGAAATGGCATCCTCTAAATGTGCAGCTGCCAAAAATGCAGATGTGAGAAAAAGGATGCGCGACCTGAGTTGGCTTTGGTTGGCTGCTTCCACGCAAGTCCTTTCCCACACGACTGAGACTTTGACTGGAAGAGCGCGTCGGCCTCTGCTGGTTTAAATGCTCAAATAATTAACCACATAACTCTTTCGAGCTTTACATACGTTATTGACGCCCCTGCCAAAGGAGTCATTTTGGTGTTTGATGCTCCAACTAAAGTGATCAGTGTTTCTGTAGCAGCTCGTTTTCACATTATTGCATATTTTCATGATTAGCTCCACGTGCCAAAGCTGCAGTCGTTACTCTTGGCTAAAAACAAGAAGCTTACAAATCTTTCTGTGTTTAAAAAATTTATTGCTGTGATTATCACCGTGCAATAGACTGAACCGGAAGGCTGTGCATAAAGAGGGGACGAGCAGGCTCTGATTCCTGAGGAAGCTGAGATCCTTCAGTGTGGGCAGCAAAATGATGGAAGTTTGCAGCAAGGCCTGTTGTTCTCTGTGATTGGCTGCAAACTGGACACTGTTGAAGCTGTGGTGGAGAGGAGGCCACTGAACAAACTGTGATCCATCACAGATAACCCCGCCACCCTCCAACACACAACAGGCAGTGGAGCTCCTTCTCCAACACACTGATTCAGCTCCACTGCCCAAACATGCTTTACCCTTTATATTACAATAGATCTGTGCGATACAGAGGGAGCGTCCAGATATTATTATTATTGGATGAAAATAGTATATCTCTTTCTCATTTAAAGTTTACATTTTTTGCTAAAATGCACAAAAATCTAACATGAAACTAAAATAAGTTAGTTTCATGTTAGTAGTGCCGTTTCCTTCGTATCCTGTTCTAATGAAACGCAGCTGGAGGTAAAGTGATAATCTCGGTCATGTTAGAGCCAACAATCCTCTGAAATGTTAAAAAGTAAAAGTGATTTTGCTGCACATTTTCACAGATGACTCTTAGTTACAGACGATGGGCATTTTCCTGAACACCAAGCTGATCACTTGCACTTCAGCAGAACAGTTGCTGCATCTGAGATCAATATTAAACATTAACAACAAGCAATTTGCTCCTACATGTGACTCTGTACAGAAACCCTGCCCACCCGTCTTTCATCGTGTCCCCTTTACAAACAAACACACACACACACTGTGTTTTCATATCTTTGTGAGGACATCTAATTGACATAATGCTAATTCACATAGCAGCTTACCTTGACCCTGACTATCAAAAATGAATGCCTAACCATAACCTAATTGTAACCCTGATGCTAAAACCACATTTGAGTCTCAAAAATGCCTTCAAACTCATGGGGACTGGGATTCTGGTCCCCATAAGGGGTGTTGATCCCCACAAGCATAGCAAACGTACAATTCTTGGTCCCCACAAAGATATATAAACACAGCCACACACACACACACGACATATATGTTTTCCTTAAACTGTGTGCTTACATTAGGCGCTGATACGGGCGTAAACAGGATGGTTTCAGATGTTAGAAATACCGCAGGTGATGGGATCGTGTGTCTGGCTGAAACTAGTCTGGACCAGCTGCAACACTTTAGCAGATAGTTCTCAAGACACTGCAGTGACATCTTTAAAGACATAAAGAGTCAGATTGTTCAACTCTGTTCCGGCTCATTATTGATTCATTCAGTATCACCCAGCAACAACCCAAACATCATAACTCTCTGTCTGGTCTGGCCTTGATGCATGTGATCAGCATAAAATCTATGGCCCCCACCGTACACAAAAGCACAGCACCTCCCCGCACTGTGCTGTAGACGCGGGGAGAGCTGAATATAGATGATTGCATGGTGTGGCGTCTGTCCGCGCTTCTTCATCGTAGTAAAAATATTTAGTAGAGCAGTTTGCTTTTGTCCTGAAATGGTGAACCCGAGGGAAGCATGTGTGTCCATGCAGATTTATGCAGATGAATTTGTTGTCTAACCGGGAGTGGGTGCCAGTATTTGAGTTCTTTGTGATAATAATGTTGGTAAATACTGTTTACCTGAGTTTTGTGAGTCTGGCCAAGTGGCAGTAGTATGAGTATTAATAAGGGAAGAGAAAGAAAGTAATTGGCTGGTCTCTAAAAACTGATGCTATTTATGATATAAAGTACATTTATGTTCGTAATAAGTCCTTTGCAGCCACTGAGAAATATGTTTGTTTGCTTCTCTGCTGTGAATAGTTGAGAAGATCAATACCACTTTCAAATCTGTGCATCGAAGCGGGGCTAAGACGCTTTTCTTTACTTTCTGTCAGTTTACGGTAATTCTGTTACCACAGCACATTCTCATATTAATCACAGACAGAGTTTCATTTAAGGTTGTGCAAGTGATCCCTGTGAGCTAAAAGCTCAGGTTACCGTGAGCTTTTTTTACTCTCGCCTCTGTGTGATATCAGTGAAAGTGGATATCTTTAATGTGGTCATCTCAGGCATACAGCTGTGGCTGTTTGCACAGCAGCACCACGGGAAGCCAATCAGGAGTCGGCTTAAAGGGTGAGCAGCAAACCCGGCTTGTTTCACACGGAGGATGAACCGAGCGGCTGCGTCGACGCTCCGTATCAGATAAATATTTTTTTGAACTATGAATCGTGATAATTCACTTTACTGAAATCTAAGAGCTGGAAATTTTCATAATGGGTTTAAAGTTACTACGAATAACTTTCGTGTATAAAGACAGGAAGCAGGGGCAGGTAGATCACCTGGCTCTGTCCACAGAATACAACATTTGCCTGTCAGTACCTCTAAAACTCTAAAACCATGTGATTTTTATTTATCTAATGTTCCACAAGCTGACGTAAAAAGAGGACATGGTGGTTTGTAGTAGGATAATGTGTCGTACAGACTCAGGACACAAGCTGTGAGAGTGCGAGGATGGCTGAGGAAGGGAGACCTGTGCTGGTACCGATTTTCAAGAGCAGATCTGTAGTAACTACAGTGGAATAAAGCTGAGGAGCCATACCATGAAGATACGGGAATGACTTGTGGTCTGTAATGAGAGTAAGGAACAGGTGGAGAAGAGCCTGGAGAGGTGGAGTTATGCAGTGGAGAGAAGAGGAATAAAAAGTAGTAGAAACAAGGCAGAGTACATGTGTGAAGCAGGGCGGATGCTAGCAGAGGTAGTGAACCTGGGGTTAACTATCCAAAGCACAAGGGAGGTGAAGAGGAGAGTGCGGGGAGGGTGGAGCAGGTGGAGATGAGTATTAGGGGTTATTTGTGACAGAAGGACAGCAGCAAGACCGAAATCAAAGGTTTCCAGGATGGTGGTGAGACACGGCAAAGTCAGGGAGGCGAGGCCGAGGCGCTTTAGATGTGTGTGGAGGAGAAAAGGTGGATGCTGAGGTTGGATGTAGTGAAGGAGGACATGCAGAGGGTTGGTGTGACAGAGGAGGATGCTGGGATGGGAGGAGGTGGAGGCAGATGATCCGCTGTGGTGACCCCTAAAGGGAGCAGCCAAGAGAAGAAGGAGAAGAAGAATGTGTCGTACAGTTTCTTGGCGGGAAGCGATGACTTTATGAAGTCCCACCATCTTGTTGCTAGGCAACCGGACTTTTACTGGTTCTCGGATCGACACATCACACGAGCCGAATTCATTTTCTACAGCAAAAGTTAAAAATGTGTGTTTTTATTGGTGACTGGTGGGAAACTGTGCAGTCAAAATGTGCACGACTTGTTTAAAGTCATGAACCATCGTTTAAAAAAAAAAAAAAGATTAATAGTAGAACCGAACGTTATTCTTTTTTTTCCTGTGCATGAATAAATAGTTTAACTCAGTAGTTTGATCCTTTGTGATCAGGCCTCACAGATAGCAGGCTCTGGGTTGGAAGCAGCCGGCTGACTGAGGTCTTTATCCCTGTGCTGATGCTCTGGTTGCCTCCATCAGTACAAAGACAAGCAGACTGTGTTAATTGGTTAATGCCACATGCAGGTGTGAGTGTGAGCTTGAACAGCTTGTCTGTCTTTTCGTACACGATTGACTGGCAGGTGTAGCCCACCTCTTTACCCGGTGATTGGCTCCTGCTCACTGAAACTCTCTAAAGGATATGCGAGTAAAGCTTCCGTGATGAATACAGGCTGAGCTGCAAAGTGTAAATATGAGGACATAAAGTCTATTGTTTAGTGTGAGAAGAATACACTATATTTTTGATATCAGCAGAAGTGTAATATTAAAGGCTTGTTTGCAGAGCCCCCTCAGCCATTTCCAGCAGCTGTGTTTCTGCTCTTTTAGCTGGATGATCCTAAAAGATTTTCTTTTAATGGACCGAGCTTAGACAGCAATATTTGATTTAAGATTTGTCTCACAGGTGATTGAAAAGCTGCTAATAATTATCAGCTGTGCTTCTGTCTTAAACTAATTGCTGTTTATATTAATGAATCATTTTTGTCTCTTAAAGAGTGATTTGTGTTATCATTTCTAACATGTAGAATCCACTTGGGTGTGTTCGCGTCTGAGGATATTCTTCATCCACGTTTTTCTCTGTGCCTCAGCAGCAGTCATCCTGAAACCTGCACATCACACATTCATGACCCCGTCGCTGTGTATATGATATCTGTACTGTAAAATCAGTTTATCCGAGCGCCATCTCAGATGACACGGCGATGATTTTCCGCCAGTTGTGCACAAACGTTTGACTTTTCCTTCACTTTTGAAATCCTCCTGAATGAACGCTCACTGTGATCCTCAGCGCTCACTCCTCCTCTCGTCTCTGCTCTTGTTTTTCAGGTTAGCTTTATATGTGTACGAGTATTTGCTGCATGTTGGTGCGCAGAAATCAGCACAGACCTTCCTGTCAGAGGTAAGAAGCTCTTTTAGTTTGACTTCCTGTTCAGCGAGAATGAGTGTGATTCCCCCTCTATTGTATGACTAGGAATGGAATTCACATTATGAGCTGTTATGTGTTCGAGCAGGCAGCTGAGGTCCCGACTTTGAGAAAGTGTAAAAACATGAACATGTTAGTGAGCCTAGTCCTGTGTGTGTGTGTGTGTGTGTGTGTGTTTTACAGTTGCTGAATAACAGCAGTACTTTGGAGTGTTTATTAATGTGGGACAATGTAAACATGCTGTCAGTTGGGCTTCTTAATGTGATTAGCATCCCTTCGTTATTAGCTCCAGTTTAATCAGCTGTTAAATTGGAGCAGTTTGACATGCTGTAAGCTGGTGCTGTTGCTCCTGTCCTGTTCTGACATTTAACAAGTTAAACCGAGCGTAACTTTAGTATTGGAAACAGTTGCAAACGTAACCATTTGTTTCAGGTCTGCTATACATATTAGGCTTATATTATGCCCTTGAACTGTCGAGGAGGTAGGGTCTCTAATGTGTTGCATCCTCTTCCTTAATGTACATCCTTCCTGCTAATGGTCCCATGTCCAGGCCTCCTTCAGGAGAACACCTCTGCTGCTCATTGGCTTTATTCATCTCCGCTTAATACAGTCCACAACGCAGAGAGGGCTTTAATGGCAAACAAAGGCGGGCCTGTATCATCCAACTTTAATACCAACGTGATTTATGTGTCATTTAATCAGATGAAGTCAGGGTGGAGTCGTGTAGAGATGCTGGTGCACATGTGTGCTGCATATATGTGATACTGACCCTCAGAGCAGGCTTCCTGCACATTAGTCCCAGCCCAAAAGAGAAATTCAATGAAGACATTCACTAACAAAGGATTATGATCTCCGAGGAGGCTTAAGCATCCGGAATCGGACGATTTCCAACTGACTGGTGACAGCCAACCGAATGCGAGCTGGTCTGTTTTACGAATGAATAACAAGCGCAGAGCGGTGCAGGAGAAAAACCACGTGCACACTCGCAGCCCCGCTAACATGTTGTTATGCGCACTAGCAAAGGATTCAAGCACCTGACATTTGTTATATTAACCTGACCAGGTAAAAAATCAGATAACTATTTGTACCTATTTCCAGTTTCTTTTGTTATAAAAGTGTTATAGAGTTATAAAGGACATTTTTATTTTGTTTGTATATGCTGTCAACTGAAGTTCTTAGAAAATCAGAAGTCGAGATCAGTCGGTCACATTTAGAGCAAAAAGTTTTCATATCGAAGCTTATAAAGGATCATTTTTCACTGATTTCATAAAATCATTTAGGTATATAATCACTACATATAAACACATGGATGTGAGAGGAACAGCTTAGCCCTGCAAAGCCTGAACCATCAAATAATTACCAGAAAATTCAGTTATTTTTAAATTGAGTGTTTGCTGAATCTTTGACAAATTTTAAAAAACGATTAAGTTGCTTCGTATTTGCCACAACAGGCATTTTTGTGCAATTTATTTATGTTTTATTGGGGAAAGAAAATCACACTGATGATGTAGAGGTCTCAAAAACTCACAAAAGCCCACTTGGAAACCACCGGTTGCTAGGGAAAAATATGTATTTCCAACTGGTTGGCGACTTGTTTTTGAAAGTGATCGCAGAGAGATGCACGATCCTGCACTGAAAACCTCTGTGCCATTGCTTTGTTTGCTAATATTAGCTTTGTTTAGGTACTTTACACTAAACATAGCATGTTTAGTGTATTTATAACACTGAACAGTGAATACACTAATAAACAAATAGCAAAATCAGTTTTCAAAATGGCAAACATCAGGTTTTTTTTGGAGAAGGACAAACGTCTGACTTGGCCAGGGTGAAAAAATGAGCTGTAAAAGAACTGTCACAGTCAATATAAAATATCAGAATCCCTAATTTAAATCAATAAAAAAGTTTTATCAGTCCCAGCTCTGTTGAAAATGATGAGCTCTTTAGTGAAAAAACACACACGTACCCGCCTCACATCGCCTTTCCTGGAACATGGATGCATCGGTCAGATATAATCGGTCTTTTTTGCCTTTGCTTCCACCAGCGTGCAGGCAGGCAGGCAGGCAGCAGGGTGGACGGGGCTGCTGGAGGTCGGCCCGGCTGCCAACAACCAGGAGTCTGAAATATGAAGTAGAGATGGTGGAGCGGCACAGAGAGATTAAGTAGCTGAGCTGCAGCGAGCCTCGCTGATTTCAGAGCCCTTGTGGGTGAATCCTCTCCCAGAGATCGAGTGTTATTGGTGAGCCGCTGGAAAGGGGTGAAGTTCTGGGTCGCGTGCAACCCGAGGCACACAAACATGGATCCGCACACACGCTTAAACGGCCTCAAACAGGAATTAAAACATCTACCCAGACAGGGATTAAAACGGCAGACATGCAGAAGAGTCCACATGTCCACGAGGCACGCACGCTAAGACTGCCAAGTCAGTTTGATGCCAGTTGTCTCAAATGTAGCGCCTGCATCGGTGTACTGCTTAAAGATTTTGAGTATTTCAAGCCCATCTTCAGGTTTATTTAGTCTCTATATATGCTGAGAGTCAGTCACATGACCTGCGTAACATCGGTCTGTTAGAGTGATGATATACTGTCATTTAGTCAGGCGTTTCCATCCAGCTTCCTTTACCCACAGAAGTGACGGAGAGAGCCACGGCACGTGCACAATGTTTGCGTCATCAACACAAGTCTAGTGAAGCATACTCACAGTTTTAAATGCTAAAATCTTTCTGTGTGTGTATGTGTGTGTTGCACAGTGTGGTATCTATAAAAGAGCTGTTCGCACCCCTCTCACACGCACTCTGAGAGATCATGAATAGTGAAAATTCACCATCTTACTGTAGGAACAGGGCTGTGAGAGTGGTTTATCATGTATGTGTTTTTGCTCTTTAGGAAATATTCAAGAACCGTTTAATGAGCTGAAGAACTCTGACTATTGAGAGAGAAGAGCAGTTGTAACTTCTGGTGTTTGTGAGGCTGTAGATTTTACAGAAATCAGAAATTTTACAAAGTTTCACCAAAAGTAAAGCACAAACGTCCTGGATGATAATTCAAGTCTTTTAATTCCATTAAACTTGATGCCGGTGGAGAGGTCGAGTTCAGTGACTCAAATTAGCGAAGCCGAGGCCTAGCAGGCAGACGTCAGCCACAGCTGCTGCTGTCTACCTTCCTAACTTTGAGCCTCAACAGTATCTAAAATGTCTGAGTTGTTTAAAAACTAAAATCACACCATGCAGGTGAAACTATTCACAGAGACAAACCTGTGAACCTTGATGCTGGGAAGCTGGGCACATTAATATAGGAGTCTGTGGAGACTCGCTCGCTTTTGGGGTCGGTTTTTGGCACTCCTTCGTTCAGCCTCCGAGGTTTCCACTTAAATCGGACACGTAATGACAGTAACAGTAATAATGATGTATGTGAGCAAACGCAGCAGCTTGGCCTTCCACTTTCTCCTGCCTTAATAAAAATCTAGCCACCTTTAGCCTCCGTTCTATTAGTAGACTAGCTCTAACGGCGAGTCTGTTCTTAGAGCTCAAACTATTATCAGTTTGACTCAGTCAGGAGTTGGACACGTGACTTTCTCTCACTTGCCGTGAATTCTGCGGTCAGTCCGCTCTCAGACGAACGTCACGCAGAATTTGTGCGAGCGAGCTGGCTTGGTGAAGGATTGTAAATAGCCAACACAACTGACATTTGCATTCTCTGCCGGGTAACGTTGAGAAAATTTCAGGGCTGCGGTGCATTGTGAAAAAGGCTCATGTCTGGCTTTTAAACGTTCTCATTTTGCCTCGGTGGCATTGTGAGAAGTGCACTGGATTCCCTGAAAGCAAATGAAGCACAAACGAAGAAAATATCTGTGCCAATAATGAAATTTAACAAATGCCAGGAGTAAATAAAACAAAAGAAAAATCAAATATGTTACGACGACAGGAAAAAAAAAACGAGCTAATCTATTATGCTGTGGAGTGCACTGTCAAAGATACACAGCATGCCTCTATTTGGTCCTGCACTTTGCATTTGTAGCGCGTCTTTAATGCTTCTCGTATGTTGTGCAGTTTTATATTTTATTGTTCCTTCAGAGATAAAAATGTGTGATCTATTGGCCTCTGCATCTCCCAGCCTCGTGCACAGAAAAACACACATGCATGTTTCAGTAGATAAGGGACCTCTATCGTCGCAGGTAGACTGAAGGCGCACGCACACCTGCTCATCTAATGAGAGCACTATCACCTGGACTCTCCTGCCTCAATTAGCCTCTGTTCCTCCTTCAGCGAGAAACAAACACACACACACACACACACACACACACACACACACACACACACACA